>CAIGRP010039222.1:0-59268 GCA_903798385.1 Fraxinus cuspidata
AAAAAAAAAAAAAAAATAGCAGCTAACAAAAGCCAAGGAATAGTGTGGGAAGTCTCTTCAAAATGTTGAGACTATCGAGCAATCAAGCCCAAAGTTCCTTATCCATTATTAGTTGACTTATCTAATTTAATGGGCTAAGAAATGAAGGGCATTTAGCATAGCTTAAGCAGCTGTTTTGCGCCCATTTCTTAAAACTTATTTTTAATAATACAATTTGTGGGATCTAACATTTTTATCAATTTTTTAACTACGTATTTCATCAACATTTATCAAAATTTATTAAAAAAAATATTTTTTTATCAAAATCAACCAAGGGGCTAAATAACATGTTATCTCTTAAATCTCAACTTAAAAAGGGATGTAGTTGAAATAGCAATTAAATTGATTCCTACTCGAGCTAGGAAAACATTTTAAGTTTCATTATTTTTTTCCCCTAACCTTGGCTAAAATTTCTTTCTCCATGGCCCGTCCGAGTCGAATTTCTCATTAGTAAGATGGGTCGAGCCGCAAAAGCATTTTTTTTATTTGCTCTCTAGGTCACACATTACTTTTTAAATACTTTTCGTACAATAATTTTATTTTTCTTCCAGTGGAAATAAATAAAATAAAATACTAAGGATCCAACTATCAACCCCATCGTTTGATAGTATGTAAAGGGCCAACGTTGATTGTCATACATGTCATCCTTTTCAAACACACTTGAGTCTTGACCACCCTTCAAAAACCAAAAACAAAATCTTTAGTTTTGAGTACATCGAGTTGTCACGTGCCTTTGAAACTAAATGCTTGTCATTTTCCAAAACTATGTTTTTCAAGTTTTATATATATACAACTTTCAATTTTAATTCCTCATCTATATGAGATAGTTGAGAAGAATCTTGAAATCACCAAATTAGTTTATGATTTCCACAATATTTTAAATATTGAGACTCGAGTTGATCAGCACGAAACCCGTTTTTACCATAGAAGTAGTAAAAATAAAATGAGTTGATTAATTAACATGACATTTCATATTATACAACATTATTAGCTAGAGTTAGTTTCTTTATCTCTCTCTCTCCCTCTCTTCTCGTCGGCTAATAAAATTAGAGCGACGTTCTTCAACCTTTGGCTCTTGAAATGACAAAATTGTTCTTAAACTTAAATAGACAAAAAGAAAAAAAAAATGAAAATCATATAATAAAAAACTGCAAAGTAATTGAAATTACAAGATTCATTTATGAAAAAAATGGATGGCAAAGGTAAGTTATAAACGGTTGAGAACTAGAGTGGGGCCATGGGGATGGAGGGAACAATCAAAAGCATACAAGTTTGAAGTACAGTACAGTTCTCGTCCAGTCCTCCTCTATTATATGTATTCCATTGGTTTTCTTCAAAGAATCGTCAAAGTCTCTCAGACGAAGCAAAGCAAAGTGGAGTTCCGATTTGTCATTAGAATTGACAAAAAGTACTGATAAACAAAAGTGCCCTCATTTCTTTACAATAAATCACAAAGTAATCACTCACCAAATTCGGTAAAGCAAAGCAAAAGCAGCCCATAAACCAGACTCCAACACATTCTTTTCTTCTTCCTAGAGAAACCAAACAGGGAAAAGAAAAACACTTGCCCCACTTCTTCTCCAAAGCATCCCTCTCTACCTTTATATAATATATATATAGATAGATATACACTAATGTATTACTTTTTCATAAGAATTGAAATTGATCGGAAAACCCAGAAGGAAAACAATTGTAATCTGCATTGGGGTACTGCTTGTAGGGTAGTGTTATGGCGAGTTCGAGTGGGACCAAGAATGATGTTGGCCCACCTCGGTCACTTTCGAGGAGAATAACGAGAGTCTCCACTATGGTGGACGGCGACGAAGACACTTCCGCCGTGGACAGTGAGCTTGTGCCATCGTCCCTTGCGTCGATTGCCCCCATCCTCCGTGTGGCTAATGAAATTGAGCGAGAGAATCCCAGAGTCGCTTATCTATGTAAGATTTACCATTATTATTAATTTTAGGGGTTTTAATTGAATTTAGAGAGGATAAGAATAGCACTTTAGTAATCTCGACTTGCTTATTGGGAATTCTAAGTAAGGTTGTTGAAGTTTCAAGGTATGAAACTGGAAGTGTCTATGTTCTTTAATGGGCATGGGGATTGAAACATTTTTCGTCATGAACAACGACTCATGGTTGAATATTTTTAGGATGAGCGTAGATTGATTTATAAGTGTGGTGTACTCTCTTCGACAGGTATAACAGTTGAGCGCTAACTAATTCTATTCCAATGGCTTCTATTGATTCCTTTCTCGAAAGTAATTTCTAGCTTGTAGTTTAAACATTGCCATAATTCAAAGACTGCAGATGAATTAGTATAACTTAATCAGCATAATACTTTATTTGTTCATCTATAAAATGAAGGGTCCATAGTGTTCCTTGATCATGCAGTGCCTTATTCAACGAACAAAATTTCGTCTTTATTAGATTAGGAATTCGATACACCATCTGGAGGTCAAACTCAATGAATAAGCAGTTCAGGTATATGTTGGCTACTGGTAAATTGTACTTTAAGTAGATTCCAGGCTCTCTGATAGCACACGTGATACCTGGAAATGCTCCCAATCTGGATTGTTAGGCCTTGTTTGACCCCCATTTTTCACAAAAAATGAATTTTGTAATAGTTATTTTTTTGGAGATTGTATGGTTAAAAAGTAGAGAAAAATTTAGGGTTCACGTGCATTATTTTATTGGTTTAATGTGTGGTCAATAAGTTTTGGAAACAATTGAGTTTTTAGATAATGGAGTTCAAACACGAGCTAAAACTTATATCCATAAAATTTGAACCCATCTCCAAAAACCATGCCTATTCATTTTTCCTTCTCATTCTGGTTTCGTTTTAATATGTGACCTCCGCAATGATAATATCAAGTCAATTTTTGTACAATATTCTTATCCTTAGTATAATGGATTCTACTCTTACTAAAAGGCAGGTTGAACCTCATCCTCGCTGTTAGATGGTCTCTTCTTATACCTGGGGCAGTAAATTCTTATTAACTTTTACAGCAGACAAATAAAGAATAACCTATTGATGTCCACAGCATCAACCCAAAGAACAAAGAAATGATTGGAAATCCCCGTTTAAGAACCACAAAAAAAGTGAAGACGTTTAATTCCATAAGAAAGTAGATGTGGACATGTTATTATTTCCATTTAGAACTGTGCAGATCACATACTTCTGTCCCATTTTCCATTTATTATTATTGTATCATATCGAAGGTCCTCATTTCATTTGTTACATGTCATCCTATCGAATCAATCCATGAACCTTGAAAAAGTGTATACTTTTATTAATGGTTCTCATTCGTTATCCCTGGTTTATCTTGTTTAAATAATTATCAAATTCTTTTTGTCATTTTAAATGTTTGGATCAGGCCGCTTCCATGCATTTGAGAAAGCTCACAGGATGGATGAAAACTCAACTGGGCGGGGTGTTCGACAGTTTAAGACATACCTACTACATAGGCTTCTAAAGGTCGACATGATATTCTTCATTATTAATATTTTTTTTGCTTTCGCAGTCTTTTTGGCTTTCTACTAGGTAATACTTTCTCAAGATTTTGGCATTTGATCTTTGTTGCTTGAGGTACCTTCCATGTTAAGACTAATATTTATGCGTTAAAATAATCCTAAAAAGAAGCCTTTTGTTTAAATATGTCCATAGTGATTTTTAGTTGACAGTATTTTGGAAATTTTCAATATGCAGGACAAACAGATTCTCTTCTCTTTGTTTCCTCCTTCTCATGTGTTTTTATCTAGAATCTATTTACTTTTTTGCAAATTTAACGTCTACTTTCTTTCTTAAAACTATAAATCTAATTCGCTTGAAATCCCATTACTCCTAATAAAACTGTTGAACTAATTGCTCTAAAAGTTTAACCTTTTAAATATGGTCAAATGTATCATTTAAACATTATCTTCTACGTGCCCATCACATGTATACGGGATTATTTCCAATCAAAACCTAACGTGTGCACAATTAATTTAAACGGTGGCTGTGAGACTTGAACTCAGGACCTTTGGATGCTCTGACAT
The DNA here is from genome assembly GCA_903798385.1 of Fraxinus cuspidata. NCBI lineage: Eukaryota > Viridiplantae > Streptophyta > Magnoliopsida > Lamiales > Oleaceae > Fraxinus > Fraxinus cuspidata. The sequence goes on from CAIGRP010039222.1 coordinate 4,077, forward strand.
CATGTTGAACCACTTGATCTAAAAGTTTAAGTTGTATAGGATCAAATGTATATTATTTAATTATTACTTTCAAAAAACCCCATCAACCTAAACAGTCCTAATTTTCTGTAGGTATATTCGTGGTTATGTTTTAGAATTATCTTGCAGCATGAATAATACTTCAAAATTTATTACATATGAACTTCCTTATTCATTTTTTCAAAATACTGAAAGGTGAAATCATACTTCAATTTTTTATGATTGCAGGAAGAAGAAGAGACAGAACCCCTTGCATCGAATGATCCTAACGAAATCCAGGATTATTTTCAATTGTTCTACAGAAAAAACATTAGAGAGGGCCAATATACAAAAAAACCGTGAGGCTTAATTTAATAACAAAGTCATTGTTGGAGCTATCTTTGACCGTTTCCTGCTATTACTCAATTGATTTATCAGTTCTTTTTTGTGTGTTTCTGTAGAGAGGAGATGGCTAAGATCTATCAGATTGCAAACGTGCTGTATGATGTGCTAAAGGCGGTAGTACATCCATCAATGATAGATGATGAGGTCTGATTCATATTGCTTTTCATACTTGGCGATGTAGTTGTGTATTCTATTTTGGAGTTTCAATGGAGTAGTTGAATTCAAAAAATTCGCCAAATGCAGACGAAAAGTATTGCCAAAGATGTTGAGGAGAAAAGAGAGCAACATGGGCACTACAACATTCTTCCTTTGTATGCTGTTGGGGTTAAACCGGCAATTATGGATTTTCCAGAGGTTGTCTATGACGATACACCTAAAATTGAAGTCCTTGTGGTTTCTACAAATGAAAATATAATTTCTCAAAGCTACTATTCTATGTTTTCTCTCTTACTGTTATTTTCCCTTATTTCTTAATCAGATTAAAGTAGCACTTCAAGCTATTCGTGATATGGATAATCTTCCTACATTTCAAACACCCGAAGGGAAGGATAGATCAGTTACAGATATTCTTGAGTGGCTTGCTTTACGCTTTGGTTTTCAGGCACGTTTACTGCATCCAGCGTGTTTCTTCCCTTGTTCAGTTTTTCTCTTCTTTCTGTAATTTTGTTTCAAAAACTGTCTTTCTTCCTTTTACCTGCTGCATTTTAAACTTACTCTGCTTTGTTTGCATTTCTATTTCATTTTGGAATGAATTGTGCTACATGTGTATACATTGGTAATTCCTGCATTTGTCAAATTGTTAATTGATCACAAACTACCTACAAAATACTGTCGAGTTCAAAATTTACGAATGATTTGTTCATTTATATCTTTACATCCCTTTATGATGATCTAAATTTGGCTTGAAATAAATGTTTTTATAATATAATAACTAAATATTCCTCCGTTCTTTTTTGGCAAAAATGGTGAGCATTAACAAAATAATATCTCTATATAAGTCAATGTCAAAATAATAGGATTTTTTTTTTAAACTTATGACAATAAAAATGAAATTTCTAAGCTAGAAAAAATATACTAGAATGAAAAAGTTACTTACATGTACTTATATATGGGAGTACTTGTGATATTTTGTCATGGGACACCTTTTCATTCTTGAATAGAAGTACATTTTTACTATTTGTTTCATCTATTTGAAGATTGTAATGCATCACAAAATTTTCTACTTGTCTAGGACATCTAAAGCTTATCCCCGGCTAATTGAGATCCGACTTGTCAACAGTTAGCTTTTACGCATGTTGCACATATGTCACACTAGAAGGATTTTTTTATCAAAGTATGATTAATTAATTACCTTACTTTATTAGTCGACACATGTAACGTGAGTTGCTACCAAGGGCAACCATCAAAATTGTTTGTTGACTAGTTAATTTCTTAGTTTATAACTTGACATATGATACGTGTGACTAATGTATAATTAGCCTTATAGTAGCTTAGGCCTTATATGACTCACATATTCTCATGTGCTGACTATTAATATGCATCCACAAAGGTGTGTGACATAAAAAGATGCCATCTTAACCTATGCTTAAGACCTAGTTTGAGTTAAATATTCAATACGGATGCCATGATTTAATGGCCCACAATCACTTTTTGGATCAAATACCAACATATAATGCATATTTATCCTTTTGGCTCCATTCTGGAGGGAGGATTAACGTAGAAATCAGAAATGGAAGAGAGAATATACTAATTGAGGGAATCCATCTCTTGTTTAGTAAGAATGGAAGAGAGAGTTGAAAAAAAAAAAAAAGTTAAGGCAAATGAGCCAATTTTTCTTAATTCTAATCCTTCCATTTTGGAGGAGTTGTTGGAATAGACCCAAATGTATGTGGATAAAATGTTAAGTAAACCAATGTCTCACCGTACTCTCCCTCTTCCAATTTTCTGTCTTAACAATGCATGAAAGCAACGTAAACCCATTTTTCTACCTTTTCACACCAAGTTTATTCATTCATTTTATCGACTATTGTGCAACTTATTATTATTTTTATGTTCTTTTGGTTTTTGGGATGTTGATGAGCAAAGTGACTCACTTCTTGTAACTATCCTATTGTCCGACATTTGGGTATTGAAGAAAGGAAATGTGGCAAATCAGAGAGAGCACTTGATATTGCTACTTGCCAATATGGATTCAAGGGGAAAGAATATTGAAAATTATGAACGAGTAAGTTTTTTCATTTGTTCCTTGACGGAGTAAACTTTATTAGATAAAAATATTTTTTGTTTTATATCGTAGAATATTATGTTCTTTTATGTGAATCATTCTTTTCTCCTTATTCTCCTCATATATTCTGAACATTGATGAAGGAGCCACAATTGAATAGCCGTACAATTGAAGGATTGATTGACAAAATATTCAAAAATTATCGGTCATGGTGCAAATACTTACACTGTTCATCAAATTTGGCGTAAGTTGACTGCTTGTAACTATATTATCAGCTTATCTATCCAGAGTACTTAATGTGTAGATTTTGTACTGTACCTTATATGTGCATATTGTAGTCACATATTCTTTTATCATTCTTGTTTGCAGCGGTGACGGGGTTAATAAACGTCAGCAGTCACAGCCTCTTAAATTGCAGCAGTCACAGCTTCTATACATTGGACTATATCTTCTTATATGGGGCGAAGCTTCAAATATTCGGTTCATGCCCGAATGCCTATGCTATATCTTTCATCGTGTAAGTTTTTAATTATGTTACAAAGTTGAAGATTCCTCGATAAGCCATTATGCTTGTCAGTAATATATTCTCATGCAAGTCGAAGATTAAAGTTAGCCATGATCTTATTATATGAAAATATATCAAAATTCTATAATAACTTCTGCTTGAGAATCTGTGGGAATCTAGGAATAATAGCAAGTTTATGCCGGTCACTAAACATGAAATTGTTATCCACTGCCCATGATGATTGCAACATGATTTTCGATTGTTCTTGGACAAATTACAATTAAATCAACGTGGAATATAATTACTTCTATGCTCTAAATAGTACCTTGGTATAGACTATCTGTATTCAACTTGAATTTCTGTCCTACTTTGAAACTTTTTCAGTTAAATAAAGAACATATACTTCTCTTCCCTTAATGAAATCTAATTATGGTATTTCCTACAGATAGTTTGTTCTTATGTTGACCGTTAATTGTTTCAGTGCATTATGCTTCTTTGAATATAATTGTCTCCTTTTGCATGAAAATTAACTCTTTGCCTCTGGTTGAGATTGCTGATCATTAATTACAGCGGTGCATATTGCTTCTTTGTGTATATCTGTTTCTTTTTCATATGAAAAATAACACCTTTGCTTTTCAAACATAAGATGGCACACGAGTTGAATGGAACTTTGATTAGCAATGTCCATTACGTGAGTGGAGTTGAATATCAAACAATGCCACATGATGAGGAATATTTCTTGAGAGAAGTTGTTACCCCTATTTATGAAGTTTTGTCAGAGGTAACATGTTTTTGCTGCCTTTTGCTTTGGTACTTCACTTATCTTATTACCTAATATAACCATCTTCATTTATTAAGGAAGCTAGGAAAAATAAAGTGGGGAAAGCGAGCCACTCATCATTGAGAAACTATGACGATATTAATGAATACTTTTGGTAATTGTATTAAGTGTTAGAACTTGCCATTTCAAGATAAGTAAATATCTGGGATTTCAGTTATTTATCCATTTTACTTTGTTTCTTCTCTCTGCTTTCTTTTCAGGAATAAGAAATGTTTTAAGTTGGGGTGGCCAATGGATAAGAAATCAAATTTCTTTCCACATTCGGTTGTAGTAAAGCCAGCAAAGGTACAGACTTATATATGGACTTCGAGAAAATTGTAAATGTTTTCTTATTATGATCTTTAGTCTTTATTAATACCCTTGGCATTTTCCTCCCGTCTAAGTTTTATATCAATATGAGTTCCATCTTAAAAGGTTGTTAAGAATAATCCATGCCCTTACACGTTAGTTAATATTTTTTATTAGGATTCAATGTGAGATTTATATCTTAACACGTCCTTGCAAAATGGTGGGTCGTTTGAGAACTTGATGAGCTGAGATATCATAGTAAGACTAGGGCTTCCATTTTAAAGGTCAACTTTGTTTTAAGGAGTAGCACAAGCCCTTATATGTTAGTTAATATTTTCATTATTATTTAATGTGGGATTTCTCTTAACACCCTTTACATTGTCAAACTTTTTTCACCACCTTGTCCATTTACAATCACATTTGCCATTTTTTCCATTAGTATATGGTATCCGCATTAAAATTTTATGTTGAAAATTATTTTTCCATCTGTTGATAGCATTCATCTCCTTACTCTATCCAGATTAACCCTTGTTAAATGAACTCGGGACTATTTAGGGAAAATCCGCCATGTGAAGGTCAGGAATGCATATTCTTTACCCCGAAACAGGAATTAGTCCTATCAGTCGTTTTTGAAATTTCTGGATTACACATCTTCCTGGCTTACAATTTCCAAAGCCCATGATACATATATAATATTGTTTGCTAAATTCAGAAATATCAATCACAATTCTTCCCAATATTCTGTCAAAGCCTACTTTACCTCAATAGAGTATTTGCATCTTATGAGAACCTCTGGGGTGTTGTAGAGCTTTGAATACACTCACAAGCCAACAGGTACAATGGTATCACAACTACCATGATCATTTAAGAGTGTACATGTTATAGAGGTGCCCTTTCATTTGTATGTTATTGTCATGAAAGTCGTAAGATTTAATTATAGTTAAGAATGCTATGGAAAAACAGATGTCTAATCAAATTTATATTTTATGAACTTGATGAAATATAGTTACTAGTTAGCTTGTATTTGCAGGGAAGTAACCAGGTTGCTGCAGGAAAGAGCAAGGAAAGTAACCAGGTTGCTGCAGGAAAGAGCAAGGAAAGTAACCAGGTTGCTGCAGGAAAGCGCAAACCCAAGACAAATTTTGTTGAAGTTCGTACGTTTTTGCACCTATATAGGAGTTTTGATAGAATGTGGATCTTTTTCATATTGGCTCTCCAGGTACAGTAGGCTAATAAAATTTGTTCAAATTTTCCTTGTGCATTTTGTAAGCATTTACATTTTTCTTGTCTTTATCATAACTGAGTAATGACAAAGGACATTGAGAATGGATGGAGAAGAAAATGACAGAATAATGAAAGGAATAAATGAGGCAGTACAAGAGACGTAGCATTTATGTCTTACACTGTTAATGCTAGAGTATACATTCTGTGATGGACTGTTAAGTTCTCATTAAACAAACTGGGAACTCATCCATACAACTACCTGTGTTTTCTTTTGCCTTCATGTCTTTTTCTTGAATATTTCTGGTTTTCATTACCATTCATCTCATCCTTCTAACCGTCACAAGTGCGATTCACTGGAAATTGAGAGAATGGACTTTACCAGAATAGTTTCATCAGCTCCTGAGGTAATATTGGTACCATAAGGCTACGCAGGCTGCATCTATTAAAAATTTCCAAATTACCATCAACGGAAGCTTGTATTATAAATATGTCACGTAAATTATGTTTATAGTTTTATCTTATGGAAATTATTGAAGACAAATTTGATAAATAAATTTATCCCTCTCTAAATTCATGTCTCAATGCTATCAATTACAAAATTTGTACACTTGTTAGACCTTTGAATAAAAATGAACCCCATTTCATGCTATCTTCATATGATGTGTACCACTGATTGTCTCAGGCGATGATTATCATTGCATGGCATCAACGTCTATCCTCAGGTGTGATTTTTGATGAGGACGTCATTCGAACAGTTTTGAGCATTTTTATCACAGCTGCCATATTGAACTTTTTGCGAGGTACCTGAATTATATTCTTTGCGTAGCTCTTCTTCATAGATTCAACTCTGCAAAATATTGCTGTCAACTGATTTAGAGAATCTCTTCAAGATGTTACTGTTTCTGAGTGTCTAGCTGTCTTTCTTGTCAGTCTCAATATAATTTACTCCATCTCTACCATCTGTTCTGCAGCTGTGTTAGATATAACACTCACTGTCAGCGCATGGAGAAATCTGAAATTTACACAGATTCTCCGGTATCTCGTGAAATTTGTTGTTGCTGCATTCTGGGTTGTAGTCATGCCTATTGCGTATTCTAGATCTGTTACGAATCCAAGTGGGTTAATGAGATTCTTCAGTACTTTGGGAGCAGATTGGCAGAATCAGTCATTGTATAGCTACTGTGTTGCAATTTATTTGATTCCTAATATATTGGCTGCATTTCTATTTCTATTTCCATTTCTGCGGAGAACTATGGAGCGCTCAAATTGGAAAATCATTTCCCTCCTTATGTGGTGGGCTCAGGTAAGGAGATGCAGTATTTGTTCGATATGAATATGATTTTATATTATTCAAGTTAACATGTCCTTGCTGAATCAGCCAAAGCTTTATGTTGGAAGAGGCATGCACGAAGATATGTTTTCCCTTCTGAAGTAAGCAAGCAATATGCTTTTATCCCATATATGAGTTGATTTTTTTATTTGTTCTTAATTTCCTGTCTCATCTATTAATCTCCTCCCTCCCTTTCTTGTTCTTTGTTAGCAGTTGTCATTTACATATGCCTTTTTGGGTAACTGATCTCTTCCATCCAAGATCAGACCCTAGTTTTTAACAACTCCTTAACAGCAATCCTTTCTGTGCTCAGATACACACTCTTTTGGATCACGCTGCTAATAAGCAAGCTGGCGTTCAGCTATTATGTTGAGGTAATATTTTGCTCATAGCTAGAAAGTATGTATCATGTATTGTTAGAGCAACAATGTGATGGGACTGAGATATCATGTGTCATTTTATACATTTAAATTTTCATTTTATTAAAATGCTTATAATTTTTCTTCACTCTATAGTACTATGCATGACGCATTATCATCCCAGCACCAAATCCTCTGCATACCATTGAAATTTATTTCAAGGCATCACTTCATATGTGTACGTTTAATAGAAATGTTTACCTCATGTCCACTGTTCAATTCTACCATAAATAATAATGACACGAAATTCAACGTGTAAAGAAAGACTACTGATATGGAGAAAGTATGGATGAGTTCACATGTTTTATACTTTTATGTCGGTGAAGAACCATTTCAAGGCCGATTTTTAGGAATCTAGCCACACAAAGGTAGTTGGATGGCATGAGAAAAGCTAAGAGTTGTTTGGGCAGAAAGATTAGGAGAACCTTTATATCAAAAATGAAGAATTAACTGACATGCTATCTGTTACTGAAATAAAATAAAAATTGACATCTACTAGGCATAAAATTATATTCTATTGACCACTTCAGCATGTGTGGTCAAGGCCTACATGTCTGCATGAATTTTCGGGTTCCCAAATTTTATTAGCAGTCTCATAATGTATCTATATATGGGAAAGATAAAAAGATGGAAACAAAATATTGCCTTCTTAATAGAATGTCATATGTCCATTATATATGCAATTTTCTTAGTCTGACACACGTTTTCTGCAACTTTTCTTTTCTTGTCTTGATCAGATATTGCCATTAATTGAACCAACACAAATGATCATGAATATCTCTGTCAGCAGCTATGATTGGCATGAATTTTTTCCAAATGGTAATATTTTAGGAACTGTTGACTAGTTCCTGTTATTTGTTACTCTCAAGGTTATGATTTAAATGACTTTTGCATATGCTCATGATGCAGCTACATATAATATTGGAGTTGTTATTGCAATATGGGCTCCAGTCATTCTGGTATGTTGTCTCAACTGTCTATGAGACTGAAGTTTTCTGATTAGTTTTCCCTCCCAAAAGTCAAATCCTATGAAATTTCTATTTGTGTCTAGGTCTATTTCATGGATACACAAATATGGTATGCTATCTTTTCAACGGTTATTGGTGGGATCGAAGGAGCATTCAGCCACCTTGGTGAGGTTAGTGGTTATCTTGCTCTAAAATGATGAGATGACTTCATGGAAATATGTTGTGGAATATTTGATCATGCCACTTCTTGATAGGTGCCTTCCAGCATGGAAAACGTGATGTTGTTCATGCTATGCTCACAATAACATATCTTCTCGATTTCTTGGTGGCATTTTGTTTATTGTAGATAAGGACACTGGGGATGTTAAGATCAAGATTTGATTCTGTTCCTCGAGCTTTCAACAAACGTCTTGTCCCATATTCGAAAGACAGTATGAAACAACATGAACAGGTACTGCGTTTATTTATTGGGATTCTCTTGATATCATTTGACACTCTGGAATTCTTGTATCATATGTGCAAGCTATTTATCTTTTGGTTTGGCATTCGATTTTTAAAATTTTTCTTCTGTCTCTAATCTGCTGCCAATAATAATCTATTAACATTTGGAGATTATTGCTAAGTGAAAACTGCTATAGCAGGATAATACCCTGGAAAGCAGGAATATTGCAAAATTCTCTCAGATGTGGAATGAATTCATATTATCCTTGCGAAATGAAGACTTGATCAGCAATTGGTTGGTACTTTCTCTACGGGATATGACATCCTACTAATTAAAATTCTATATATATATATTTTTTGCCCGAATGAGATAATATGAGGGAGATCATCATTTTAGAGTATTTGGTTTCTTAACATAATTTTTATTAAAATTTCATTTTGCACATGGCTACCAATTTCCAGGGAAAGGGATCTTCTTCTTGTCCCATATGCTCAAAGTAATGTCACTGTTGTCCAGTGGCCTCCTTTTTTACTTGCTAGTAAGGTAAAATAAAAACATTTCCTACTTCTTTAATGTTCAATGTATTCTCCTTGTTGACTCATCATCTTGATGTATAAATTAGATTCCAATAGCGTTGGACATGGCTAAAGATTTCACGGGGAAGGAAGATGCTGATCTCTTCAGGAAAATTAAGAGTGATGATTTTATGTATACTGCAATAATTGAAAGCTATGAGACACTGGGAGTTGTTCTAATTGCCTATCTAAATGAAAACGATGAGAAAGAGTAAGGGATGTTAGTAGTTAGCTTGTATCATGGACAAAGGAATCTTGTGATATGACCTTTTTTTACTCAAATGACTGACATCTTGGACTATTGGTCCATCATTACAGGGTCATTCGACAAATACGTCGTAGAGTGGAAGATAGCATAAGAGATGGAAGATTCTTGAGTGAATTTAAGATGAGCGGGTTGCCTTTGTTCAGTGATAAACTAGATAAATTTCTAAACCTAATTGTAAGCTTTATGTTTTAATGCTTCTCCAATTTTGAAATTTCCTCTCTCAATAAAATCTATTTACTAAATGTCTCATGAGATCTGTAAGCATCAATTTGTACCTTTGCAGGTATCAGACGTTAAGGACCGTGAAAATTTTAGAGCTCAGATCATAAACAAAATTCAAGATATTCTAGAGATTATCGTTCAGGATGTAATGCATAATGGACATGAGTATGTATTCGAGGAGTCTTTTTTAGTCAGCTTCTGTGTTTATTATATTGCATCCAATGTTTTCAATATGTGGACTTCTCTTCTTTTTGTAGTATAATAAAAAAAGAGCAGAAGTTTGAAAATGTGAATATTGAACTTTCAGAGAGTGGATTATGGAGGGAAAAGGTAATTAGCACCCAAGAATTTGTATATATATATATATTGATCGTCTTTTCTGAGTTTCTCTAAGTGTTCATCCTTTCCCTTCCTTTTGGTGTTTTTCCTTTTGTTTCACATCCTCTTCCACAGTTTGTCAGGCTTCACTTGCTTTTGACCGTAAAGGAATCAGCAATCAACGTGCCTATGAATCTAGAAGCTCGTCGACGTATCACTTTTTTTGCTAACTCCTTGTTTATGAACATGCCTTATGCTCCAGAAGTTCGTAACATGCTCTCGTTTAGGTCAGTTCTCAACTTAGATGTCTCCACAATTTTTTTCCTGGTGACTTGTATTCGTTTCCATTGATGTAGCTGATAATGTAGGATTCGATTTGGAGTTAAATCTTGATAGAAATAATTTAAGTAGAACCAGTTCTAATTGACAAGTTAACTTTCGTTTTCTAGTACTGGCAGAATTGATTTCTAAAAAAGGAAGAAATTTAATTGAGGAGGAGAAGAATATAGAACTTTGAAATGCAAGATATCCTTATATGTTGAAAATACTAAGAGGAAAAATTTAGAAAGAAAGAGCATTCTAGCTACAGTGTAGATCAAACAAAGCAGTCCCTCAAAACATGCTGATTGATTTGACCTTCAAAGAGGCAAAAGAGGAATCAATCCTTCCAAGTGAAGTTGAATGTAGTGAGTTAATTCTTTTTATAATCTCACAATTCTCCCTAGAAATGCTCCAGTGAACCGCCTTCATGTACCTTCATTAAAAGTTTATTATCAGATTAATTGTGAACACTCAGAATTTAACTTAAAATAGTGCATAAATGGCTTAAATGTTATGGTAATTTCTCCTGGATCAGACTAGGGAATTGGTAATAATCATTTTATTTTTTTTTCAGAAAATAAATGTTTGTTATGGAAGCTTAAATGCAGGGGACAGGATAATGTTTCTAAGATGAGGTTCCCAAATTATTGTAAAAGGTTTGAATCTGTTACCATTATGTTTGTCGATGAGAAGTCATGCAATAAACACACAAGCGTGGCATATCATTGTGTGAAAAGCTGACCAATAATGTTGTCAACTCCATGAGGATCACAATGTTGTCAACTTTCTTTGAAATTGACATTTTACAATATTTACTAGGCTTTGTTTAGCTTGTTCTTGAACTAATAATGTAACTCCTATATTGGGGTGGTCTTCAATTCTATTACTCTTCCTTTTTCTTTTTTCAACTTTCATTTTTGCTAATTGCCTTCTGTATCAATTGAATGGATGATCTTTAGACATTGATAAATATGCTATTTCTCTTGCACCTCTGATTTAATATCAGTTTGGTTTCTGACTCAGTGTTTTGACACCATACTTCAACGAAGACGTTCTTTATTCAGTGGACGAGCTTAAGATGGTAAATGAAGATGGCATAACAATTCCATTTTACCTTAAGAAAATTTATCCAGGTGAATCCTAAATTCTTTGCTTTTTGCTGTGGTTGTCCTTGTTTTGGCGGCGTCTAATGATCACATGCACTTACTATGATTAAAAAGATGAATGGAAAAATTTCGAGCAAAGAATCGCTGATCCAAAACTTGAATATGCCGATAAAGATAGAACGGAATTGGAACGTCAATGGGTATCTTACAGGGGTCAGACCCTTTTCCGGACGGGTAAAATATGAACAAATTCTTGTCTGCATTTTATTTTACGAGTTGATCTTACATGCACTTTTCATTGGCCACTGTAATTGTGTGTTTCTTGCTTGCCCCCAGTGAGAGGGATGATGTACTACAGGGAAACTCTTGAACTCCAGTGCTTTTTGGATTTTGCCGATCATGATAAAGAAGGTTGGTGGATATATCTCTAATCTTCTATTAGAACCTGTGTAATTATGTCAACTGTATCTTTCAATTTCTTTCTGCAATTAGCAAATATGCGCTTTTGAGTTAAAGCCATTTTTTAGTTGATTACTGTACATTTCTTTGCAGCTCTTTTTAGCGGCTATCGGAACCTTGATGTAACTCAAAGGAAATACAGAAGACTCAAGGAACAATCACAGGCTTTGGCAGATCTGAAGTTCACATATGTTGTATCTTGTCAAATTTATGGCGCTCAGAAGAAGTCCAGTGACGTCCGAGACCGGAGTTGTTATTCCAACATTCTGAATCTTATGTTGCAGTAAGTTGCAGAAAGATTGAATTCCCAACTGTATATATTGATTCACGACGTTGACAAAAATGCTATCATATAATTGGTCTTCTAGGTATCCATCTCTGCGTGTTGCTTATATAGATGAAAAGGAGGAGACGGATAATGGAAAAACTGAGAAGGTTTATTATTCTGTACTTGTCAAGGGAGGTGAAAAGTTGGATGAGGTACAGTTTTGAGTGTAATATAAGTGGGCAAAACGGATAATTTTCTGAATTTTTTGCTGAAAAAAATTCTGATATGATTTAATCAAAATTTTATTTTTGCATGCTTTAATTGGGCATAACTTATAAATTTTGTTTCTATATTGAAATGTCAGGAAATATACCGTATCAAGCTTCCAGGTTCTCCTACAGCAATTGGTGAAGGGAAACCTGAAAATCAAAATCATGCAATTATTTTTACGCGTGGGGAAGCTTTGCAGGCCATAGACATGAATCAGGTATGCATAACTCTTTCCTTTCTTCGAATAAGACTATCAGTACTGCGAGAGTAAATAAAATATCAGTTGCCAACATTTCCCTTCATTCAAGATAGATGCAATTTCTATCTCGTGCACGCACCAAATGCCATTATTTTCTTCTCTTGACAATGGCGACATATATAAATATATGAATCGTGAATCTGACATGAAACAAGTCCATACATTCAAGATAATTAACTGCAATCTGAAACTTGAATAGAACTCGAAGTTATTTAATAAATTTTGGTGTTACTAATTCATTGACAACTTCATATGTTATTTATAAACATAATAAATAAAAGATGGGCGTGTTTCTCTTTTATGCTTAAAAACATGTATATCTGGGTTGAATGGGATAGGGGAGTGGAAAGAACAACTGTGGATTTTGTATCTCTTAAATATATCAAATAGCACTGAATGAATTAGAACAAATGAAAGATGATTATCATCGTCAAAACAAAGTAATTTCTTATTATATTGATGTTGGGAGAGGGTAGCGACATGAGAAGAAAAAGAATAGGGGAATCAAAAAAGCAAGTTTGTTTTGTTTTGTTTTTTCTGTACGTATTTGTTGTGAAAAAGAGAAGGAAAGAAGATATTTTGACAGTACAGAGGTAATGTTAAAATCTAATGCTAATTTGCTCTAGAAAATTAGCAATTTAATTTGGCATTTTTCTAACTATTTCACTAAACCTTACTGAGTAAATTATTATTAATCTTCAGGATAACTATTTTGAGGAAGCTTTCAAGATGCGGAATGTTCTACAGGAATTTTTAAAACGTCATCATGGACATCGAAGGCCAACAATAGTAGGATTAAGAGAGCATATTTTTACTGGAAGGTTTGTAATTTGACAAGGAGGGGTCAAATATATTAGTCTTTAGAAGAGCGCGCACACACACACACACACACACGCATGTTATATTTACACTATTTGCACATATTCTTACCTTTCTTCTGCTGATTTATAGTGTTTCTTCACTCGCTTGGTTCATGTCCAACCAAGAAACTAGTTTTGTCACAATTGGACAGAGAGTTTTAGCAAACCCTTTAAGGTAATCTTTTTGTTTTTATTTTTGCCTGTATTTTCTTCTGATCCACTTTAGATGTCATTATATGCGCAATACTACCATCAATAATTAAACAAGTAAAATAATCAACTAATTGTTATATGAGCGATCATTTTATTTTATTTTTTATATTTTAGAAAGAAACACCATCAAAGTCTAGGTTCGGGTTTTAGACCCCCACGTAATTCCAATTGGGGCGGGGCGGGGCGGGGATGGAGATTGGTTGCATTCCCCATCCTTGTTTTATAGATAGAGTTTAAAAAGGAGGGGAGGTTAAAGCCTCAACCCCAGAGAGTACATAGGAGGAGATATAGAGTTATTATGAAAATCAATAAATAAGGAAGTACTACTTCCTTCTGTTATGAAAAGGCACTAGAGAAGAAGCAACATTACATGTATACAAGCTGAAAAAGCTGAAAACTTCTTGGTTTCAAGGTAATTTATACTGAAAAGATTGATATGTTTTGACTTAAAAATTGAAAAGGTGTTAGAGCATAAGTGTAGCTTTATATTTTTTTACTTTGATAACTACATCTGGTCATGATATTTCCATCGACTTTCAGAATTATATGACAATTATGGAGAAAAGTTCCCTGAGCTAGGGTAGAGCTTATAGGAAGATGAACAGATAATTTAGTAGTTTCATTTTATTATTCATATTTGTTAGTTATAACTTCAAAATTTTCATTTATAGTGATCACTAATATTGAAAATTGATATAATGATGAATTACCACGTTCTATATCTTGATGCTAATATTTTGAATACAAAGATTTATATATATTAATGCACTCTTTCGCACTAGCTCTCATATGAATATTAAATATGTGGAAAGTTTTCAAAAGAAGAAATAAAATGATTGATGTGCATTAATGCACTCTTGAATGCATGTACTCATACATGAATATTAGAACTGTGAAAAACTGAAATGCAAACTAGTTATGTACAAGGTAAGAAGCTTGACATTATATGTGGACCAATTTTTAACTATGGCTAAATATATTAATTCTAGTTTTTTCCTTCGTTCCACCCTATGCTATATTTAATTGGAGCACATACTATTCTTCTTTTTTTATGACGACTACAAAGAATGCCTTCTTGCATGACTATTCAGTCAACTCAATTTCAGACATACCAATTTTCTTGTTTCCTTTAGCAAATAATTCCATATTTTCCTTGAATTTCTCATGTTTATTGTGCTTACTCTTCAAACACAAGAATGATTCATCCCACATCCCTGACAAAAAGCGTAGCATATTAATAATATATATGTCATATATTTTAATTCTAGAGGTATCTATCAATCACCACATTGTCTGAAATCTTCTCTTTTTTCAAATGTATTTCTTCTTTTATCTATTTATACATCATTGTCTTTTTCATAAAGCATGAATGATTATGGGATGCAAGTGTTCACTTTTAATATCAATAGACTGTTTAACATCACAACCTCTCTCTGAGTCAGCAGAGTTTTGATTAGTTTAGTGCTAAATTTGTGTTGATTTTGTTTCTTATTATGCGGATCAAACATCATATTAACTTCGGTCGGAAGTTACATACTAGTTTTCTTCGCTAATTCCATCTGTCAAACTCAATGGTTGATATTTAATGTGTGATGGATTATGTGACTGTTCAAAACAAACTGAGTATTGTGTAAAAATATCATGCGGAACTTAAACTACTTGTCTATGTCCACAGAGTAAGATTCCACTATGGGCATCCTGATATCTTTGATAGAATATTTCATTTGACAAGAGGTGGTATAAGCAAAGCTTCGAAAACAATCAACTTGAGTGAAGACGTATTTTCTGGTAACTTTCGTTTGAAGCTTTCTTCAAGAGAGAAGATATTCTTGCATTATTTGATGTTTGATTGAGTCACTATCTTCAGGCTACAATTCAACTTTGCGAGGGGGATATGTGACACATCATGAATACATCCAAGTAGGCAAGGGGCGAGATGTTGGTATGAATCAGATATCTCAATTTGAGGCAAAGGTTGCAAACGGAAATGGAGAGCAGACGCTTAGCCGTGATGTCTATCGGCTTGGACGCCGATTTGATTTTTACAGAATGTTGTCCTTCTACTTCACAACAGTTGGATTTTACTTCAGTAGCATGGTAAGTGAGATGATTATTTACCCTACATTTGTTTTGACCACGGATTATGCAAAATTTAGTGTTCTTTGCTATTAGATATATAGTTATTTGAATGATGCTTTTTGATTAGTTGATTAATGTGTATGCTCCAAATCAAGAATTTGTGCCTAGCAATTGTGTAACTTAGCTGTTCTTGTCAAATAATTTGACATTAAGGTTAAGAAGGTGAGAGAAATTTATTCTAGAAATGCTAGTTTGAAATTAGGAAAATTTTTAGAAGCATGCCCTGTATATAGGACGTAATTATATATACCTCACATACTGTTTTTCAAAAACTAAAACTTGCAAGGGTTCTTCTCAAAACTTGAAAAGTAGGATTTAATTACTACTGTTTCACTAATTTTGACAAATAACATATTTCTCAAGTCTCCATCAAAAAGTAGGAAAAATTGCAAACTGCATAAGGAGTGTTTTACGCTCCTGCAGTATTTTTGGAAGCTAAATATGTACTATACTTGACATCTCATCTGTTCCTTTGTCATTTATGTGAGAGGGGGCCTTGAAGTTCTATGGTTAAAGGATTGAAGTAATATTTCTGTTGAAGTTGTACTTGATCATGTAGCTGGAATTTTTCCCATCTTAATGATAAGAGTCAAGATGAACAGTTTATACATCAGATTATTTGGTGCAAAAATTCAATCAAATATTAAGTTAGTAGTTTCGCGTTTCCTTTTATTTGTGGTTTTCCTGTACTTAATTGGATGTCTATAGTTTTCACATTCTTCTATTGCCAACACTTTTTAAGACTTTGACTCTCTCTGTTTTCTTATTGAATATATGGTTCCACCAGATTGCACTTTTAGTAGTGTCCTTCCTTCATGCTTCTTAAAGTTTCTCCTTGCAATTAGATTTTGATTTAGAACTATTCTCAGGTTACGATAATTATTGTATATATCTTCTTATATGGACGATTGTATATGGTCCTGAGTGGATTGGAAAGGAGGATTTTGGAAGAACCAAATATTTCGAGCAAAGCTCTTGAGGAAGCTTTGGCTACCCAGTCTTTCTTTCAACTAGGCTTGTTGCTTGTGCTACCTATGGTGATGGAAATTGGCCTAGAAAGAGGATTTCGTACTGCTATTGGGGACTTTATAATTATGCAACTGCAGCTGGCATCTGTGTTCTTTACATTTCAGCTTGGGACAAAAGCACATTATTATGGAAGGACAATTTTGCATGGAGGTTCCAAGTACCGAGCTACTGGTCGGGGTTTTGTTGTTCGTCACGCCAAATTTGCTGAAAATTACAGAATGTATTCTCGTAGTCACTTCGTGAAAGGATTAGAGCTTTTAATTCTATTAATTATTTACGAGGTCTATGGGCGTTCATATCGTAGTTCGTCGTTATACTTCTTCATTACATTTTCAATGTGGTTCCTTGTCGCTTCCTGGTTATTTGCTCCTTTTATCTTCAATCCATCTGGATTCGACTGGCAAAAAACAGTGGATGATTGGACGGATTGGAAGAGGTGGATGGGAAACCGTGGTGGCATTGGGATTTCAGAAGATAAAAGTTGGGAATCTTGGTGGAATAAAGAACAGGAACACTTGAAACACACGAGTATAAGGGGTAGAGTTCTTGAGATTATCCTTGCATTTCGCTTTTTCATTTACCAATATGGGATCGTCTATCAGCTTAAGATATCTCATCAAAGCAAGAGTATTGTGGTAAAGATTACTGCATCTCTGTTTACATTCTTTTCCCTTTTTGTCTTCTCCATTTGTATGCTCATTTTTCTTGATTAAAATCATTTCTACAGGTTTATGGCCTTTCTTGGTTTGTCATGGTAGTGGCTCTAGTGGTCTTAAAGGTATGCAAATTGAGTTTCAATGAAGGTGTACATATTGGGCTATTTAATTCTCTCTCTATGTTAGACCGAACTTGACGAAAATGTTCTCTTACAATCCGATTTTTCCAAATCGATTAGATGTTATTCGTTTATATTTTGTACTTGAATCGTGTAATTCTCGATTCTTCTATTTCATTTTCTCAAACTGATTCAGGCCATAGTCACGAGTCTCTTCATATTTTTCGGTTCTTATCATAGTCAACAAGGTTGATAATTCCAAAAAAGAATTGCTTCACCTTATGTGTGTTTTGATGAAATAAAAGGCACTTCACTCCTAAGGAGTGCTTGGATGAAGGCACCTAATAGTATCGCCCAATAGGCATCACTTTATATTGTTAACTGCACTTGTTCAGAATTTTTCTGCTCTGATGTTGGTTTTTTGTCATTTTTATGCATCAGATGGTGTCCATGGGTAGACGAAAATTTGGTACAGATTTTCAGCTTATGTTCAGGATTCTGAAAGCACTGTTGTTCCTTGGTTTTGTATCTGTCATGACTGTATTATTCGTGGTCGCTGGCCTTGTTGTAACTGATATATTTGCTGCTATCATCGCCTTCATGCCTACCGGATGGGCCCTTATCCTAGTAAGTATAAATTTATTCATTATAGTCGACTCCAAATTTATTTGTTAAAAGGTTTAGTTTTTGTTGTTTTGTTACATAATGGTGATCTTAATAACATTATTACACTACATTCTCCTATAAACATTAGATTTCTCAAGCATGTGGACCTTGTCTGAAGCGCGTCAAAATTTGGGATTCAGTGATGGAGTTGTCGAGAGCGTACGAATGCATAATGGGACTTGTTATATTCATGCCCGTTGTTGTTCTTTCTTGGTTCCCATTCGTATCAGAGTTCCAGACACGACTTCTCTTCAACCAAGCATTCAGTCGAGGCCTCCAGATTTCGATGATTCTGGCTGGGAAAAAAGATGAATGAATAATGGGACTCATTATATTCATGCCCTTGTCGCAGTGTCTTGGTTCCCGTTTGCATTACAATTCCAGACGCGACTTCTCTTCAACCAAGCATTCTGTCGGGACCATCCAGATTTTGATGATTCTTGTTGGAAAAAAAAAGAAAGAAAAATGATAAAACACCGTACGTCCAGTTGATTCTGCTGGTTTGCCCTTTTAAATTCATGTCTTAGTTATCTACCTGAAGACGGGCGTTAGATTCATTATTTCACAAAGATTCATCAACATTTGATTTTGTATCAGGTAGAATGAGGATGAACAGTTCACATTTTGAAAGCTACTGTAAAAATTATATATACATATATATGATACTATTTCAGATATCGAGCTTTTTAGGAGCACATTTCACTATTTTTGGTATACTAGATTGGATTGCACTAGCAAATACAACAAAAAATGGAGGAGAATGCGAGGGGGGTCTACGCGGGCCTAGACATGTGGCGCGATGATTAAATCTTGCAAATGAAGGTGGTGTGAAAAAAGACGATCAACTCTTTTTTTTAGTCCCCGTTTGAGCCAAACTATTTTATCTTTCTCATTTTTCTATTCATTTTCAACTACACATTTTTCAATAAAATAATATTTTTCATCGTATAAATGATTTTTCCTTATTTTTTAACTACATATTTTACATCGCATCAAATAAAAAAATGTATTCATGAAAAAAAATGTATATCAAACATAGGCTTAATTTTCAACACAGGCTTAGGCATCAAAAGGCAAGCCTTGGCATCAAAAGAAGCGCCAAAAGGTGCATGTCTTTTTATTTTCCTGTACAATTTTTTTTAAGATTAGATAACAAATTGAATAAAAGGAATAATTATTAATGCTCTTACTAAAAAAATTAAATAATCCTACTAAAATGATTATTATTGATCTAAGAATAATTAAAATAATATAAAAAAAGAAAATATTATATTACATGACTTGAGATTTGATCTTATTGTTATGCCATACAACTCATATCTTGCACCTTTTGAAATCTTATTTAAAACTCAATTTTTCTTTAAAATGACTCATTTTTTTGTATGAAACGAGTTTCATATATTTTTTTATTATTAGATTCGACTGAACGTTAATAAACCGAACGAACAAGGAAGTGGAGAAGAAGTAATATTAAGTGTGAAAAAAAAAAAAAAATTTCTTGACAGATTAGGTTATAAGGTGTGAATGAGCCAGTGGTGCACCAGATTTTCAATAATTAACTCCGGCCACTAGCCGTTAAGAAATCTTCACTACAATTTAAGCACTAACGGACACAAAGATAATAATCTGACCGTTAATAATTATGAGATTTTTTTTTTTATATTTTTTATATTCTATTTTTTCCCCGCAATTAACGCATGACAGTAATTATGCCAATTATGCCATAACACAATGAAGCCGTTGGGGTTGTATATCCTTTCAATCAAATAAGTTTAATCAAATAAAAAGTTAAAATCTTGTTTATTTAAAGCCGAGAAAATAAATTTCGAGTTATAAATTAGTGAATGTCAATATATTTAGTCTTATATAGTATTGTACGCAAAACTTATAACCCATGTTTGGTGTGGATTAAAATCAAAATTTTAGTAAGTTTTGATAAAAGTTAATGACATGTGTTATTGAAAAGTTGTGGGTCCTATGAAATGCATCGTTAAAATTAATCGGTGGCTTTAATTTAGATTAAAATCTTGATTTTAATCAATGTCAAACATATTTATACAATATTTTTCAATCTTATTCAATACTTTGTATCAAAATCTATATAAAAGGCGTTAAATTTCAAGAAAACTCTCAAATTGGTAATTAAAATATTTTTGTGACACATTTACTCAATAATGTTACATAATCAAATACTACGTTAACCTCATTAACGACATACTCGGCGTAGCAGTAGCTAAACCTCAATGTGAATTGTAGCGATCAATTATTTCCGGCCAACCTCTTGTTTTAGCTTGGTTTCAACATTTTTGTTGTTTATTAATAACAGAAAATATGGTTAAAGTTAAAGGAAGCGATCGAATGTGAGATTTTATCTCCTAAAAAATTGCGTTTTATTTTGAAGGTATTTAATTTCACGACATGGATACAACGACCATTATTCTATGTCAAGATTTAACTGGTCTACGTTGAATTTGAAATGGATGCCACTAAAGGACGACCAATTATATAAAATTATTTAACTTTAGTCACTGGACAGCTCACAAAAATACTTTAATGACAAATAAACTCAATTGAGCCTCGGCCAGCAATATCCTTTCTCACCAGTTATGTAACCCATGCCCATAGCATTGTGCAGCATATATAAAATACACACACATCCTTCGAAAATGACACACACACAGAGAGATGAAGAGGATTTTGTCAATGAAGAAACTGAGCAGAGAGTGGCGGTCATGGAGGTTCTCCTCTTCCCTAAAATGGAAGGGTGTAAATTTTCAAAAATGGCTAGTTGATGATGTTATTTTCAAGATTGTATATGTGGTGGAAGCCATTGTTCTTGTTTCTACTTTGTGCTTCTTCTACCTCTGCTGTGGTGGTCATTTATAATTTGATTGGATTGGTCTTTTTTTTTTTGTCAAATCTACTATACTCAATTGTATTTTTCTAGTTGAAGTTTGTGATCTTTTGTTATCATCTGGTTGGAGACTTAGAGGAGACGAGTAATTGAAATCAGTAGGTTTGATCAAAGGAGTTGAATTTTTGAAGTGTACAAGGTTGTCCCATTATTATTATTATTATTATTATTATTATTATTATTATTATTATTATTATTATTATTATTATTATTATTTCGAGATTCTTAAGGCAAGATTATCTATTCATTTTGTTCAAGACTAAATTTATTATGAATAATGTGTATTTTGGTTGATGGTTTAAGTTCTTAGATGAAATACTTTGGAAGGATATATAGAGTAGGTAAATGCTTTTAGTTTAAGTTTCTTTGTTATTTATGAAAATTGTCTATATTATGGTAAGCCTTGATAATCTTAAGGCCTATGTGGATAATTATTATGAGGCTCTTAAACAGATATTTTTTTTTTCTTTAAAGAATATGAATAGTTATATATTTATATTTAGATGAAAACTTTGTATAATTCAAAAGATGAAGTAGCAAAATAAAATATTTTCTAACACCCTAGAGATTAGACTAACATAATAATTAGCCTTTCCATAATTTGAGATTCAAAATTAGTATTCAAACTACTCAAATCAAGTTTTTTCAATAAAAATTATAGCTAATCCATTCAATCGATTGTGACATGGTTGTTCGCAAGATAAAACTTAAATCAACTTAATTTTTGAAAACTATTTATGACGATAGCAACAATGACATGAATAATCAATAATATAATATAAGCAATCCAACTCTTTGAAAAACAATAATTCATTCTTTTAATGTAATCCAACACATCAATTGCTCCATTAGTTTTTGTATGTATTGCTTCTTTTA
Organism: Fraxinus cuspidata; assembly: GCA_903798385.1. Classification (NCBI taxonomy): domain Eukaryota; kingdom Viridiplantae; phylum Streptophyta; class Magnoliopsida; order Lamiales; family Oleaceae; genus Fraxinus; species Fraxinus cuspidata. The sequence continues at coordinate 26,258 of CAIGRP010039222.1, forward strand.
AAACTTTCAACTCATAAAATAATTCTACTCTTCAATGTTAGAAATCAAGTTATGCTTCAAGTAATTTTTAAGGTTAATGCAAGAATACTTCAGATTAGCATCATCAATATTTTCAAGCTTTTCTAAATCAAATAAAACCTTTTGTGAAATTGTTCAAATATATTTTAAAGTAATGATAGAGTTTGATCTACTACATATATGAAATAATTGTCCTTGATGGGTTCTTCATTTTTTTTTTTTTTTTTTGTCATATCTTCATAAGAAGTCTTATCAAATTGTTTCTTTCTATGTATAACTAATTTTTCACAAAATATAGATCTACTTTCTAATTTATTTTCAATCTCTTTAGCATCCACCAGGCTATTTAAACCTAGTTTCTCTATATTTTTTTTAAAATGAAATTAGCTATTCTAATATCGATAGCAGCGTCAATATATGCACATATTCTATTTGCAAATATTTGCTTACTTTTTTAACATTATTGAACACTTCATAGCAAATAATTATCGCGCATAAGAATTCAAAATTCTCAATTCTATGTTGTCAAATAGTCCGCCTCACTTTTTGTTTTAAGATCTTATCGTTCTAAAACTTTTAACATGATTTTTCCAACATGTTTGCGACAAAAGCTTAAAGGTAAGGTCATTTATATTATCTTTAAGAAATTTTCATCGTTTAGTAAATGATGAAAACAAAATTTATATACATTACACCACTTCGAAGAAAGATTTTGCTTTTAATTGCGTTTTTGTTTGTAAATAATATAACAGAAATTAAAAAATAAAAAGTATAATTTACCTTTATATTATGAAAGTAATTTTTTTCCCGGTGAGGATTTGGGATTTGGGGAATATAAAGCTTGTTTGAGAAAAATTATAAGTTACTTATAAATTTAATATTAATTTTAATCTTATATTACCTAGGACTCACTACCACCATTCACTTATATTACTTCTAGTAATCAAATCATACTTTTAGCAATTTATAATTTTATCCGACCAATACTTAGAAAGTGATGTCTTGTTTCATTTGGTCTTCTCAAAACTTTCTTCGAAGAAACTTGAGAGAAGATCGTTTAGGTCAAGTCACCTTTTTTTCTTGAGATGTGTCAACCTTATGTTCAAGTTTTGGTTAATCATTCAACCCTTGCATGTAATTCCAAAAGGCAGGATATTCAATTTACTAATATTTATTCCTTAGATGCCTAATTTGACTACTTTGTTCCCAAGTAGTGTTATTTTCTTGAACATTTATTCTTTATAGTCAAAGATGTAAGTCCCAATCTTTCAACTCTGAAGAACATCTAATAGATTGTTTTCTTCCGTTTGAACGTTAAAATGTCTTGCGATGGACACGTGCATGTTTGATGTTTTGATCGTTATTATTAGTAAAATTTTAATTTTATTAAAAAATAAACTAAAACGATAAAAAGATGAAGAGAAGCCCACCATTCACATCGTATAGATGCCCCCTTCCCACCTCGATACTCTTTGAAAATTGGACTTTGTGATTCATGCTACAAAATAAAAAGGTTAAAGGTCTAAGCTTATCCTAAGCACCGGTGACATGGCAAATTAAATACTAACAAATTTAATCATTAGTATGGGACCTACCATCATTTCCCAAACAAATAAATTCACATGCGCATAGATGAATTTGTTAGTTAAACATTTCCATGCCTCTGAATCTGTCTTAAGATCCCTCTATTCGAAAGTATGCACTTCATTCCTGATTTGATGGGCTCGAGATGGCGAGAAAGGCTTCATTGTGAATTTTTGTACCATGTGATCCCACGACACGATACTCCCAGCATGTAATGAATAGAGCCATGCTTTTGCTCTCTCCTTCAAAGTGTGAGGAAATAAGCACATTCGAAATGCGTCTAGTGACATCTCTTCATAATTGATAATTTCACACAACATGAGAAAAGCCTGAATATGCTCTTGTGGATTTTCTGTAACTTTCCTGAAAAACTTGATGTCATGATTCTGGAAGAGATTAATGATATTTGGTCGAATGTGAAAGTGGGTAAATGATATGAGGAAGTACTGGTGCAAGCATTGGATTCATATAATCCCCTACTAACATTGGGCCTTGTTGGCAAATATTTGTGGATTTGGGTCTTGTTAGCAATAGAGTCGATTTGGTGGTGGTTGTTGAATTGAATCTTGAATCTGATTTTGATTTTGATTCTCATCAATTACCCTTGTTTCTCTTTGTTATCTTCTACGTTATCTAAATGTTCTTTTGGTCTCGAGGTCTAGTGGAGTTAGATTGATCTCGTCAGAATCTTGCGTAAGCTGATGACAATCTGAAAAAGTGAAACAAAAAGAATTTAAGTAGTATAATGAATAACCTAAAACAAAAAAGAAAAAGAAAAAAATATCAAATCTAATATAAACTAATAAACTAAAATTAAAACCGTTATTCTGTGACAACGACGCCAAAAACTTGTTCGCGTGAAACCTGAAAGTGTACAGAATCGTTGTACAATTAATAGAAATAGTGAGTTTCAAGTTTATCGTTCCCTCGATGAATAATGTTTAAAGTGTAGTTCAATAGTTAGTATTAAATTCGAGTGAGTGGTGACAATAAAAGAGTGATTTTGTGGTTGTTTATACTACTTCTAATTTATACTAATAAAGCAAGTAAATTGTAGTTTTATCGAATGTGAATATTTGTATAGGATGCATGATTTCCTCTATTTTAATTATCAATTAATAATCTAGTTAATTTCATGCATTTTTTACAACCGATAACGTTAATATGTTAAATGCTCTTTTCCAAGATATAACAATTTATGATGAACATGACCCGATTATATTTCTAGTCCGAATTCATATGAAAATTTTGCATTTAGTTTATGTTATCTACATGATTGCACATACCATAGATATTATTCCTAATACCTATTGCATATGTGTTGATTTTACTGCGTACTAAATTTATTATGAGTATTCCTACATTAAAATAAGTAACTAACTATTCAGTTGATGATTAAACAATTAAATAATGCAATCGGAATGCAAAAATCAATCAAGAAATAACAAAAAATACCTAAATTAAAGTTTAAGTTGAAATAAACAAAAATAGGGTTCCTCAATCGTCCAATACAATAAAAAAAAACTTACCTAATCATTCTAAATAATGAATTACACAAGAAAATATGGAATAACATCACCCGGATCAAGAAATGATGGACGAAAGTGGAGAAAGCTACATTCTTGAATGAAATCTTGAAAGGGGAAGAGAAATCTTCAATCTTACAGAAATCCGCTTTTAATTAATGAATTGGCCTCGTTCTTCGCCTCCAAAATAAGAGTATATGAATGTTAGATCTAGGGAGGTTTTTTATGTTCTAGATGGATTTTAGGTTACAAAGGATACAAATATATCATACCAAAATTTGTCGAAATAAGAAAAGGAAAGAAATCTTTTTTCAAGCCGAAAAGCTATGCATATGCATGGTATAAATTGAATGTAGACACACTGGAATGATTTTAGCTTCAGTCGATTAATAATGGAATCTTGCGTACGCATGACTTACATGCCTATGCATATGCATAACTCTTTATTTTGGGGGCAAATTGTGCAAATGGTCCCTGAACTTTTTGCAATGCATTTTTAATCATTTTCACTTGTGATTTCATTCCTTTAGCTTCCAATTGCCTCAAATTGAGTTTGTAGCATCTTCACTCTTCGTTTTATATCCCGATGCAATTATTGAAAAGTTGCAATTTAGTCCCCATAGTGCTCTTCGCATCTTTATATGGTAACAATAATCAATTAAATTGTTTTTTTTTTGAAGGTCAACGTGTCTTATTGATGTTATAATTCAAATATTCACACCCCAAGTTGTGGAGGAACGCAAGCCTAAAGCTGGTCAAGAATTTGAATCAATTGAAGTAGCATATGAATTTTATAGCAACTATGCAAAAGAAGCTGGATTTAGCGCTAGACTGTCAACTAGTAAGAAGAGGCCAAGTATGAATGAGCAAAATTGTATGTTCAAAGAATGACAAACAAATGAAAATTATCAGAAAAAGTTGAAGCATGCAATTCAACAGAGTGGTGAAAGAAATGGGGAATCATTAGTGTGGGTTGTAAGGATGAATTAATTGTGGTTAGGAATAAATCATCTCCATATTGGATTGTTAGTAGCTTCTTGGAGACTTATAATCATGCACCTCCTTTGAGAGTACACTTGTTAAGGTCACATCGGCACATTTCAAATGCGAAGAAGGCTTTGGTACAACAATAATATGAAGCAAAAGTGTCAACTAGTCAACAAATAAGTTTGATGGAAATTGAATATGGAGGTCCTCAAAATATTGAATGTACAGAGAGAGACATCAGAAATTATCTGAAGCAAACGTGCCGACATTACTTGAAAGGTATTTTTTAATATTTTCATGGTTAATACTATGTTCTTATTTTTCAATTTTATATCTTTTCTTATTGCTTTCTCATTCCGCAGATAATTCATTTCGATTCTCAATGTGCAAGGTCAGACATTTTTGAAGGAAACTAATTTACAGATGTTGTAGTATTGGCAATTATGGGGAAAATGACAGTATATTGTAGACTTCTTCTATGAAATTATTGTATTTTGTTGTTTCAATTTTTTTCCAGTTGAACTTGAACGCTATGGAGAATTTTTGCGTGCCTAATGTCAGTTAGTTGCTTTTATGTAGTTGAAATTAGGTTCTTTATGTAATAACATTTGCAAAGTGATTTCTAAACTGCAATGTGTTTCGTTAATTATGTTATAGAAATTAATTCTTGTAATAGCATTTGCAAAGTGATTTTAAATTTTTAATTATATATTTGTGAGATAGTGGTGGGCCCCACATAATTAAGAAATTTATCTACAGCCACCGTGTGAATTTATTTGTTTTGGAAATGACGGTGGGCCCCATACTATTTGTTTGCCATGACACCGATGCTTAGGATAAGATCTCCTAAGCATTGATGTTCAACTTATACTAAGCACAAATGACATAGCAAATAATAATCTAATGAGTATCGTCACTCATCTTGTACTAAGTATCGATGACGTTCCATATCAATTCATTGGTTGATAGATTTGAATTTAATTTGTTATTCACCAATGAATTGGTTGCTTAGCATAATATGAACACTAATACTTATGAGATCATTCCTATATGTCTGTGTCACTATGTATTTACTTGCTTGTATTATTATTCTCAATGGCAGGCCAAAAGCGTATACATACCGAATTATTGGTAAATAAATAATGAATTAGTACACGCATGTTAAATAATTTATGGCCCCAATAATGTCGAATTTATTGTGATTGTGAAAGTCTCAAAATTAATAGAAGAAAGACAGCCACGGCCAAAATTGTAGATTTGGATAGATGATGTTGAAATTAGGCACGGAGTCTAGTTTGATATAATGTAATTACTTCTGATAATGATATAAACAAATCGACTTTCAATTTATTTATTTATTTATTTTTGTCTTTGTTAGGTAGAAAAAACTTTGCTATCCCATTTAATTAATTATTACGAGTTTAATAATCTTTTTTAATATATAATTATGCATGATGGTACATTTTATAAGAGAATAGTTCATTTCCTATCTTGTAGGATTTTCGATTGAAAATTTAAGAGCTTAAATTGAATTTGTATCCGTGATGAAGAAAAAGAAAAAAAAAATTGTCCGTTGGGTATCATATAATAGATATCGATTAATATTTCGCAATTCACATTGGGATCATTTGCTGCGGTCAAAATGTGTAAATCGAATGGAAAATTAGGGTTGGCTTCCCAACCTTTCTAGAAGTATAGTTTTGGGTAACTTTCAAAAGTCTTGGTTATGGGTTCTCAAACTATTAAATTATGTAAATATGTATCTCTACATGGAAACTATCAAGATGTGAACGTTAATATCACATGCAACTTTCATATTAATCTAAATGATCTTTAAGTGGTCTCATAGTCTTGCCCTCTAACTTTAAGTCATGCGATTTTGATATCCACATGACAATTTTGGTCACGGGATTACTTATATTTTCACATTTAAACAAGTTGGGATTTAGAACCTCACTATTACCCATACACCAAGAGAGACCGGACAAGTATATACAAGGATTTCATAGCAAGCTAGCCAGGAAATGGCTACATCTCCTATATAAACTATTGGAAATATCATTGCAAAAAAATCGAGATGGAATGTACTACGGACGCAAAGCAGACTTTGCTTCGCCAATCAAGCGTGGGATGTTGTAGCATGTGGACCACAAAACTGCACTAACTAAAAGGTTAGGAAGCACAGGCCTAATTTTCCGTAAATCGAACATAAGGAGTTTAGGGCATCCTTGTGTTTTTCTTTCTTATTAGTCCTTGAGTTGTTTTTTCGAAAAAAAAAAAATTTTCTCTATGTGTCTCCATGTCTGAATTTTGATGTGTAATAGGCTGTCTTGATGAAGACAAACCAGTGAATAGTTAGCAGCGTGCCTTCACTGTTGTTCTACCTTAATTCATTTTAGTCTTTTTTTAACCTCGTGTCATTTTCCCCTCTACTCAACCTCATCAGGTAACCTCAACGACGTCCAGGCAATTACAAAATTCAGCATATTCTTGATGTGTTTCACATTGGTAACTTAAAGAGTTAGAGAATACGTGTGTGAAGTGAGAGAGACGCGAATGGTGGGTAGGTGGGCAAGGACTGCAATTTACATACCATATGTAGATATAGAATAATATCGAATAAACATCATTTTCGGCATCTTTCTGTCAAACCCTCCTACACACATATACATATATATATTAATGCCTCTTAGTATCCTTCGAGTGAAACAAGGCCAGGAACAGTAACGAAAAATTTCCATATTCTTCATTACAAGATGGGGAAGAAATCAAGTCAATCTTCCATGAAAATATCTAAGAATGATAAGAAACAACAACATCCCCTCAACGGTTTGATCAAGAATTTACGTCCCAAAGTTTACATCATCGACTCTTCAAACTTCAAGAATCTTGTTCAAGAACTCACTGGGAATGGAAATGGAAATGGAAATCCTCCTGTCTTGATCTCATCTCCGCCTCCTCCTTTTGTATCTACATCCCATCCCGTAGAGGAAGTTCGATCAATTTTAGAAATCGAAGATCATGCATATCAAGAAAATGGCCTCGAGTTTTCATTTGACTCATCAACATGCTTCAGTACACCATCAGAAAGCCCGGATCTACAATACCGGCCGCCAGATCCTATGAATCATATATTAGAAAATTCCAAGAACATGATTTTTTCATCACAGTATGGGGATATTGATCATGCATATCAAGAAAATAGCCTCCAGTTTTCATTTGATTCATCAACATGCTTCAGTACACCATCGGATAGCCCGGATCTCCAATACAGGCCGCCAGAACCTATGAATTATAAATTAGAAAATCCCCAGAATATGAATTTTTCATCTCAGTATGGGGATATTGAATCACTGCTATTGGAGATGGATCAAATTTCTAATTACACTATTGATGATACATGCTATGCAAGGATTCAGCAAGAGGTCTGTGTCTACGATTATGATTTCTCTGGCTTAATATGATATATTTTTGTGTAAAAATCATTGGCTACACTGTGTATAGTTGTGGATATATTTCTATCTCTGTTTATATCCAGATTAGGAAGGTTAATATTGTATGCTCTAAGGAACAAGAAGGTGGTATATATACACATACACATATATATATGTACATTTCTGTACAAATTGAGGAAACCATAGTGTGTTGTTCATTAATATATGCTGAAGGGTGTGTTTTTCATAATCTTTTTTGTATATTACTATGTGGGTATGTTCATGTTCATGTATCTCCTCTTCAGTTCTCTCTGTACAAAATTTTGTATATTATTTATGGGTCTTAAAGTTTTATTAATTTTATGCGAGTAATTTTAATCGACGTTGCATATTTTGTAATGGCAAAAGATTTAATGCAGATCTTTAGCAGTGGAAAATGATTTTATTAAGATGTAAAGAGTGTCATCTTAAAATGTCAACGGTGTTAATAGAAGTAGTTCAAATCGTTACATGTTAGTATCATTATCTCTATTCGACGCGGGATTCTAACCTTAATAGATTTATATATATACCTGGATTGTTGGTTTGCAGCACCGCCGTATAGAATGAATAGGAGAGGTTTGTTGATGACCGCATGTTACCTATCTCATTTCAAGGAAAAGGTATGGAAGGAAAAGGAAACAACAGAGGGATTCAAATCAGACGTAAATAGAAATGACATGAAAAGTCTATTTCAAAACCTAACATTTTACGATGTAAAACTTGATACTGATATATTGGCAACTAAGGGCAAGCCTATGGGACTGAGACTCAGTTGTACATGCATCAAATGTATAATTAAAAAAATGCACAATTCTCATTAATAATGACAATAAAATTTGGACTCAATACATTTATCTCCTTTATATTGTATTGAACTAACTAGCCTAAAAACTTAAATGTTTAAATAAATATATATATATATATACACACTTATTTAACATTGGAACATATTTTACAAATAATGGAAAATTTTCCGTTGTTAGGTGGGGAGAAGATAAATTTGTTTCAAGATAGAAAGTTTCAACAGACTTATTATTTGCAGAAATTATGCCAACCCCCATTTTAAAAAAAATGCTTATATCATGAACTTCCATGACAAGTAATCTGTCATCAGACAGGCAAGACAACAATTGTATTACTGTAAACACATGCAGTTCATTAAACAACAGATGAAACAAGAAACATTGGTATCACAAAGTTTTATGTGACTAAATAATTTATTCAACAATTAGCAACAACCACTTCACATTATCAACTCTTGCTTTATGTTTGTTGCGAAGGTGGGAGGCTATACAAGGACTTCAACTGCCTGCTAATCAGCTTACTCTTATTAAGTGCCATTTGCAATTCCAAGTCATCAGACCACCATTGTTCCAAACCGTGAGCCTCGAGAAACTTCTGTTTCCCCTTCGACAGAACGAAAAGTTTAGCGGGAACCAGTCCATTTGTTGGTTTTGCACTTTCTTCATTAGAAGTTTTGTTGTCGGTCCCATCTGGATCGGTATAATAGCAACAAATGTAGTCGCTATTGTTTACATATAAGTGGGGTATCCATTGCTTTGCTCCCAGAGTGATAGATTTAGCTTCCTCTTCGTTTGTTTCAGTAGTTGAAGTAATCATTGACCTCAGCCTCTTCCAAACGACCCCAGATCTTTCCCCAATGTTGTGTAAACTCATGGCTAATGAAACTGAGGGTGGATTGAACAAATGTGCCTCCACGTGGATTCCTTCTTTGGCTAATGCTTTCCCGACTTGGAGAGCAAAGCCGGTCCCCAAAGAATGGCCAGCAATACATACATTGCTGCTTCCGTATTTATCAGCGATCGATTTCAAGGCCTTTAAAGTGCAACTGAATCTGAATGATCCCTTCAAACTTTCAAGAGCCAGGAACCGGAGATCGTCTTCAATGTCCCGTCTAATTGTCAGGCTTTTAAGCAGTGTTCCTCTAAGTGCCAAAACAGCCCTCGGTGCTCCATTCGGTCTGATGAATACAAATTCTGCTAAAGCTGCAGCACGATCCCATTCCAGTATTGCCCCGAAAATTGATCCATCTCTTTCGTCTATAAGGGTTTCAACCAGCTTGTACTTAAAGGGGATCCACCACTTAGGAGCAAGAGCATTTTCCCCTGTTCGGTATTCTTGTCTGTCTAGTTCAAGCAAGTACACTGCTTGTATAAAACACGCAATTACTGTCCTTTTATAATTACCATCCTTCCTGTAAACAGATTTACTGAAATCATGTCAGATTTCAACTTTTAAAGAAGAATTGGCTCCTATCCAAACTGCAAAAAGAATCGAACTTAAGATTATACATTTCATATTTCATACTTAAAGACGAGAACAACAGTTTCAACAACAAACTAAGCATTATCCCCTTTACATAATCGCCTTTCCTTTCAGTTCATCATGTAAAGACAAAAAAAAATTAGGAGTAAATAAATGCTCTTCAATAAAATTTAAACCCGATATGCACACAGAAAGTTGGGATATCATTGCAAGATTTAAGAAAAACTTTCCGCATCATATGGAAAGCATTGTGACATTTCAAAGTACGTTTTTGGTAAATACTTAAAATCTTTTATTACTTCAATTTATTCAGACCAATTTGGCTAAAGATTCAGAATCTCATATTTCCCCCAAATTTCTCTGCAACAGCATTTCAAAAGTAAACATAAATATAAGTTGAGATTAAAGACATGTTTGGCTAAGCTTCAAATAAAAGCACCTTCTTTTGACTGCATCACCTCACATATTGTCAAAAAAAAAGATGCTTTAAAGCACCCTTTTAAGCTTAGTCAAACATATGCAATTTGTTGACCAGTCTGGTTGCACAAATTCATGTGGTAAACAATCAATTTAATGACTTACCACTGCTCAATTTAATTACCAATTCAAAAATTTGCTCACTTGAAGAATGGCCATTCATGAAAAATATAGCAAACTAGTTTCAAGTAATTAACAAATGGTGTAAACGTGGTAAAAGACAACCTATAGTAGCGAAAGCATCGACAGTTTCCAACCCGATCAAAGCAAAATCAGCCAATACTCCCTTAAACTTTAACTTCACTACAGTTATCTTGTGAAACAATGTGATGACTTAGTTCCAGTTGTTCTTCAAGTTTTTTTCTTCAAGTGTTAATAATGCAATACTACTTATTAAACAGAACCACAATTTAATAACATCCCTCTAGTATACCATAATACAGTTTTCTATTGGTAAAGGAAAAACTAAAAAAAATTAGTCCAGATTATTGTCAGTGCCACTGGTAAGTGATAGCTATATCTGCACACTAAAATAGCTTTAAAAGAAATCCACCCAAATACTGATCTTTTAATCCCAGTCGAATTATTTACTTCATTTTCCTGCAACTAAATTTTTCAATATGAATCAAATCTAAAAAAATTGATAATAAAATGGAATCCAAGTATCCAAATCTAACTTAAGACCAATCTAAGTACAGAAAAAAGATTATGACCTTTTAGATCAACTCAATGTTAACCCTTTACAAGTAACTAACACAAACCAACATCAAATTCACCCAAGAATTGAAAAACAACCCAAAATCCAACCTTTTTAGGGCCAAGTTTGGCACCGATTAAAATCTAAATTTCAAGCAAAGTCAAAATCAACAATTTATGTACAGCTTTTTACCCACACATTTCATTAATTTCTATCATAATATACTAAATTAATTCCCCACCAAACAGCGGCTAAATAAAGAAACAACAATTCTGCATACCTAATTAAAGCGTAAATCAGCTTATTAATCAAGAAAACAAATACACACACAAATAAAATCAAGCTTATAGTGAAGTGGGCTCGGATAAAAGAACAAAACAAATGGGGATTTGGGTACTAACCAACTGGAATTGATGAGATCCTTCCAGTTTGGAGAAGACGCGTTGCAAGGACCAGACACATGGAATGCATATGGATGTTGCATCTCTTCTTTTTCCACCACAGTTAAAACCTCATTTTTCATTTTCTCTGCACCTTTCTTCCACATTCCCCCAACATGTAACTCTTTCAAATTTCTTAGCTCACTGATTGTTTATTGCTTTATGCAACCAAGAAGAACCGAAGAAGAAAAAGGGAGAAAGTGCTCAGGATAATGGGTGCGTGGTGGAATCGGATTCGAAGGAATAAATGCGGATTTCAACTATCAAGGGTGTTGGATTTACTAAAAATCTATTGTCAAATATTGCTAATTTTGAAAACGCCTGCTTTTGGTTTTGTTGGGTCGTGAGGGCAACGGTCATATTTTGCTTCAGATACATGGTTTCTTGATTGGTTGGACTTATCTGGATTCCATTTTCTTGGAGGCACAAAACCTTCTTGGTTAAGGAATAAGAATAAATATGAAGGATATTTTCGTCATTTTGTATTTAGAGCATTTTCAAGGAAAATGAACTTCAATAGTTACGAGTGCGAGTGTCTAACATTGACAAACGTAGTTGTCACACGTCTAAAATGTATTCGCGAATGGTGAAATGATGACGCCGAGATTTGTCACTTAATTAGCATTTCCAGCACTTGGAATCTAACTCAACCTTTTCTATTTTGGCTGGACTCATCTGGATTCCATTTACTAGGAGGCACAAAACCTTCTTGGTCAAGAGTAGGAATAAATTTGAAGGTTTTATTGTCATTGCGTAGATAGTATTTTCAAGAAAAATGAACGTCTCAATGGTTATGTGCGAGTACGCTAACATTGGCAATTGTAGTTGTCACACGGCTAAAATTTATGCATGAATAGTCAAGTGATGACTCTGAGGTTGTCACTCAGTCAACATTTCCAACAAGCGGAATCTAACACAACCTTTTACTCACCAAAATAATGGAAATGCAACTGTGGTTTATTGGGTGACAACAAACTATCTTTGTGTCTTAACCGACATTTTTAAATATATAAAATTCGATTATAGCTTGTAACTGTTAGTTCATGCTCGAAATCGTCTAAACATGGCCAACTATTGTTCTGTGTTTGAATTAATCGCCGATAATGGACCAAGTATGCATGCTCAAAACTCGAACATGCCCGTCTGAATTTTGAGACTGCGGGCTGTATGCTAGCACTGCCCATGCCATGTGTCATGTCCATGCACAACTAATCCAATTAAGGGTCACATGATCACCCTTTGCCTTGCATCATGTACCCACAAGATGCACCTATCGAAAGCACATTTCTGCCAATTGCCATGCCTCATCCAAAATAAGGATTTTCAATTTGTCACTTTCCATCCGCGCACGTAGGCCTCCAGTCTATTGCTCTCCTGCCTTAGATGCATGCCGACTCAATTGCCTATGCCATGCCCAACATTATGTTGCCATCACTTAAATCCCGCATTGCTTCACTTCCGTCTCCTAGCAAAATGCATCATCTCATACATCAATCATCCCAAGGTCAAGGCTAGAGGCAACGCAAAGCATGGCAATGCCCATGCTTTAGCTAACTCAAATGGAAAGGGTAAAAATAGTCTATTAGACTGTTCTAAGTGTTCCCCATTTTTTTACTTTATGATTATGAAGAGTGTGTAGTTCACAAGGTTAGGAGAGTGATTCTAACCCTAGCAAACTCACACTACGTGGTCAATCCGTCGATTCAGTTATCTAAAAACATTCTCTCTCTTTACAAGTAATAATCAAATCTCTTACAATTTTCTTTTTCTGTGGTGTGCTAGTTACATTCATATTTGAACAAGAACAATTTCATTCAAAAATTACTTAATTTTTACATATGCAATCTGAAGGCCTCGTTTCTATGTCAAAATATTGTCTAGGAAGAACTTGACTATAAACCCAAGGTTCATGAAGGTTATCGAAACCTTGAAAATTTCAAAAAAGATTTGAGATCTATTGTCCTCATTTAAATCTTGACATTTCACTCCATCTTTATAGTTAGCAAAAAGCAAGACGTTGTTTTAATTGTAATGTAGTGTGTAACATTTACTATTTACTAGCTAGAGCTGATGTATTGAGATGTTAAAGTCAAGCAGAAATCGCTGTATCTCAACTCAAAATAAATAATAATAATCCTCCTTTAAGTAAAATTTTGACAGTTACAACAAATACTAAGCGAACAGAAATTGCATCTTGATTTAAAAAATAACAACTTCCTTCTCAATTTTCAGTTCTAATTTAGTGAGTACAAGAGGAGAAAAAACACAAAGAGAACAAAATCTCCTCTCTCCTCATACAGCAATGGTGCAAAAGCATAAGCTTGAAATAAAGAATATACTACTTATACATAATGTGGTGTCCATAACGGTGTCTACTCCTTACATAAAAGGGGACCCACTTCGAATATAATTTCAAATATATTATATTATATTCGAAGTGAGTCCCTTTTCATGTGAGGTGGTGGATACAGTATGTACACAAAAAGTTCATTTTCTGTTTCATCCAAGTCCTCAACAATTCTGTGGTGGTGTTTCTTAATGCTTATTTCTTGGAGGCAGTGCATGATCAGTTGGTTGTACTCCGTATGTAATACTTTTTTTCTTGGAGAAGGTACAAGAAGATTATGAGACAAATTTGAGCAGTAAAAATATTTGTCCAAATTCTTGCACTCTTTGATGTTTTTTCAAGGTAGACTTGTAAACCTGTGTATATATTGATCACTCCAAGAAAAGATATTGCAATCCCTAGTAACCAATGAAAAATATACCAAATGCTTCTTCCCTTCCCTTCCCTTCCCTTCCCTTCCCTGCACACATTAATTTTTTTTTCAACTTAGAAAACGTTTTCTAGAGTTTCGGTTTGCAAAACATGTTCCGAAATGGTCCGTTTCACATGGCTTTTAAGAGTAAGAAACTGCTTTTCTGTCTGTTTAGATAATTTTCTAAAAGTACTTTAATATAATTGCTTTTAAAGGAAGTTAGTTCAATGTAACTTTCTCGTAAATTTCTTTTATGAAAAGTAGAAACAAACGCAATCCCAAACAGATCCGAAGTTTTTGTGTTTTCAAAATAAAGACAGATCTTTTACCTATGTGGCCTTAAGATGCCAATTAAGGCTTGCAACCATATGCCACCATATAGGGCTAGGCCTACCCTCTGGTGAAGATTATTGAAAGAATTGTCCAAGTATTTTATTGACAGTATTGCTCCTACAGTTGCAAGCAAGATTGCTATAATCTGCAAAACAAATTAGAGTTCATATTGGGACCATAGTAATAGAAAATAAGTAGAAGTTAAAATTAAGCATAATGCTATTACTTTTTCTCCAAGTAATGATAATCATTAGTAGAATCCAGGATAAATTTTCTAATTTATTGAGTTTCATTAAATGTTGAAATTGGGGTCAGCTCCATCTAATTAATTAACAAAGTTCCAAGTTCTAATGATAACTTTTCTACCAGGGTTGTTGGATTGTGTAGAGCTTAATTATACTGTAAATTTATCCCATAGACCTTAATAAAAAAAATTAGTGGGACATAGCTCTCACATTGAGCCTGAACCAGTGCAAAACCATTTATGACTTAATGAATCAAAAGGTAAATGATATATTTAGACTTACCTGTGTGATAACGTGAATGTAGAATATGATCCTTTGTCTTCTTATTGATTCTTCTCCGTTCGACTTCCTCATTACAAGTATACCAAGCGGCATTAGAAAACCGATCGAAGCCCAAAGGAGGAATCCATGGAGTTTAATCTCAAACAATAGTTGAGGATTTATCTGCAACTGAAGACATACAGTACTTAGCCTACGTTTCGCCCCTATTTTTTTCAACTCATTTTCAACCATACATTCTTCTGTAAAATAATATTATACGTAAATCAAAAACTTTTTTTTTGGTTTTTAACCACACATCCTTCCAAAAACTACTATTCCATAACTCACTATACCCAAATTTCCGTTTAAATGGAGCCCAAACAAGGGCTTAGATTCATCATGATTTTGACAGTTGTTAAGCAAAAAAATTACCTCATGAACCTTGTGTTCATTGCTCGTGTGTCTGTTGTCAATTTCTGCGCGTTCTTGAGACGAACAGACTGATGATAGAAGATTAAGAAATGCAAGGCCTGCTGGAATGGCAAAGGGCATATGCTTCCATGAGGATAGCATTTTTCAATCTCTGGTAAGAGTAATGTAGATAGAGAGAAGCAACTGCAATAAATTGTTTTTGCTATTTCTTAAGTAATGAAAGGTTTTGAGTTGGGATTTGGAAATAATAATATTAACAATAATAGATATTAGAAACCTTTTCAGACGGTTGAAAAAAAAAAATGAATATATATATATAGACACGCACACGTATACACACACCGAGATCAGTATTCTAAAAAGCGTGGCTAGGGATAGAGGTAAAGCTTCAAGCTTTTCGAGCTTAACCGACCATAGACGAAACTTAAGCGTAAAAAAAAAAAAGAAAAACGTTTTCTTATTTTTACTATTAAATTTTTAATCATTTTAAAAGTCATTTAATAATTATACATTTCAAACATCTAAAATTATAAATATTATATTTACTTAACAATTCTTACCATTAGTCAATTATACAATTTTCAAGTCTTTGAAATGCAAAAATTAAAATATTTTTCACAGTTTTAATTTTCAACTAGACATCTCCTATTTAGCAGATTTATAGAAACTTCATACGTATTTTTGGAGTTTGCAACAAAATAACAAGTCCCAAAATCATAATTACATAATGTAGATAGCATCTTATCTTAAATCTAATTTAACTATTTAGATAAAGTTATTTTTAACTTTTGTATAAATAAAATCTGTTGAAAAGTTGAGATTAAAGTCAAATTAGAAGTTTTTAAAAAATAAAAAAAAATTAATAAGTTAAAGTCAAATAAAAGACTTTTAAAAATAGGAAAAAAATTTAAAAACTGATAAAGTGCGTATAGGGAAGGCAAAAGAGAGAGAGGAAAAAATTCAAACATTTAGTAATTAGAAAAAAAGAGTTTAAGTTCGAAACAAAGTGTTTTGCCCTAGTTTCGAGCCTAGAAGCGAGCTTTTTAGAACACTGCTAAAAATAGTACGAAAATGCACAAGGTGCTAAAATTGAAATTTTCTTCAAATTATTTATATCAAGATAGAGTATCCTATATGTATAGAAAGACAAAAAGGTTGGCTAAAGTAGGATCATTGGAATTATGTTGTTTGTCCATGGTGAGTATATTTCATTGATTATTCAAGACAAGAAGTTTAAGGCTTATGGGATATGGTTATGATTTCAACAAGGTGATGTCCTTTTTACAGGCTTTTGATTTGAGTTGATAGAAAGTAGAGTAGAAAGATGGTCAAAATGTAATGGAGGGAAAAAGAAATTTTGTAATGTATTTATTGAGTTTTTCATCGAAAATGGATGCTTCCTTTTGATGTTGAAACAAGGGGTATCATTTTGGGACGATATAATCGTTTCACATTACAAGAACCATGTGTTGTGCTTCTTGTGAGGTCCCATTTATGCAAGTTTTGCTGAGGAACACAGATCAGAATGCACAATAAGGAGAGAGTCTGAGAATGGAGTAGAAGACAGAGGGAACATGACATTATATTTATCATCTTATGCAACTTTTGGTAATGAGAAATTTTATAGTGATTGCAAAAAAGCTATATATATATATATATGGTCCCTCCATTTTTGAATAATGCACTTGAGTCTACCGTATCACGATAATAAGTTGGATCCTACTTCTCCTTTTTGGAATCTCGTTTTTTTTTTCTTTTTTTAATGCGTTTAGCCTTAATTTATAGTTACGAAAATAATAATAAACAATCGAAGAATACATGCAGATTTGTAGTGGTCCGGATTCGATATATATGTCCAAATTTACACTCTACATGTTGATCTCAATCTTACCAAAATGAGAAAAGAAATACAATTTTCTAAAATTATTTAATCGTAGGGATATTAGGTCGATTTACAGTCCAGAAATAAGTATACAATATAATTATATTTCAAGATTGTTTTTCGGGCTACAGCTATACCATGATACACAATGCAAGACGTTCATCTCAAAGGTTACGCAAGACTCTTTAAATGTGTAATTTAATTGCAAAATCTCTGGTTTGAGAAAGATTTTAGAGTTCAATACATTGAATATTGAAGAAATTCAACCTCCATAAATCATTTTTACCCTTTTGTGACTTCTGTCAAAAAATTCATAATTAGATATCAGAACCAACTTCTTAATTAATTCTTTACAAGCTATGATAACCCATCATAGCATTTATTTCAAGTTGGTAACATGTCCCTAATAAACTTGAAATCAAAACTAAATCGAGATTATTTTCATTACGATACATCAAACCTAGATGATAGAATTGCACTTACAACAAATTGTATTATCAATCTAGCGAACTCCCCCTACTCATGTGATACAAAAAAATTGTCATGAGTTCTGGGTGGCCCAAACTGAATGTGCACTAAAATTAGAATCACATACAAATATTATCGCTTTATTTTAATTAAAATACTAAATGTTAGCTTATGTCAAGCTTGATGTCCATATGAGAGAAAGGCTAGTCTAAGGACGTTTACGCCGATGTGAGAGCCCATGGCGCAACATGAATAATTCATGTTAAGTTGTTCGACTTATCTCATATGTTCGAAAATAATGAAATATTACTAATTTACAAATGTAAAATATAAATCCAAGTCACCAATCAAAGAAATGATCCATCAACTTTTGATAAAATAATAAAATATCTATATAATATTTTCATCATGTTTGCAGGTCACAGGTCAAAATCCACGATGATGATAAGTCACACTACCAGGTCACGTATTATTTTGCATAGATGTCACGTATTAATTTGCATAGATCATATTAAATGTAAATAGGTCACAAATCAAACAGAACTAATCACAAGTCATACACCATTGGTCATGTTATATTGTAAAGGTTACAGATCAATGTCAATTGGTCGCAAATGAAATAAAATTGGTCACATATCACTGATTTACGATCACATGTCACATGTTATAGTTTACAGGTCATAGGTTACAACTCAAGTCATATGTCATCATTCACAAGTGCGGTGTTATATTATATAGGTCACGTATTAATGTTAGTGGTTACAAGTCATTTTGCATATGTAACATGTTAATTTCTACAAGTCACAGATCTAAGAGAATTGGTCACATGCTATTGGATCAATATCATGGATAATTTATCAATGTCCATAAGGTCACAAGTCACGTGTAACAAGTTATATGTCAAAGTGCATAGATGGGTCACAAATTCAAAAGATGTGGTCATTTTTTCGACCTCAATTACTTGAATTGGTCATAAAATCAAGGGAAAATTGCATAACGGTCCCTAACCTTTTCAATTTTTTGTAAGCTTTACCTTAACCTTCATTTTGTACGAGCGAATGCCCCTAACATTTCATAAATATGCAGTTGGGATGTAACCGTTAGTTGACCAAAAAAGTCAAAATTTAATTAATTTTGATCAAATTAAAAAGGGCAAAATGATACTTTGTTATTTATTTCGATTTATCCCTTAAAATAATTATTTAAAATAAAATCCAATTATAATATTTCAAATTATAAACCACCATCACCCATCCTCCTCCTACTTCCTTGGCATACCACACCGTGGTTGGCATTGTCATTGCCACCACCCTCGACACAACGTTGGCACCTCCACACAGCACGACTCCCCACTCACACACTCAGCTCCACCACTTGTCAACATCGACGAGGAATTCCCAAAACACCCAACCCGAGTTGAGAAATATGTTTTGAAATAGGGATCAAATTTTCATCTCAACCCAAATCTCAATCCTCAAATACAGTACCAGCTGTGGTACAATTCAAAATGACCTTTGTGGCAATATGAGTTGAGCTTCTGTAGATTTCAAGAACTGAGTTTGACTCGTATGGAGAGGTAATCGAGACAATGTTGCCTTGAGAAGTGTTTGTCCATGTGGTCATTTCTGGATTTGGGTTCTTGAAACTTAGTATATGTTATGTGTACGAATTGCATTGATTGTATGTCTACCTTCTTCCTGCGTTAACTAATGGTTGGTGGCGATGGTTATCTGTTGCTCCTTAAGACGTTTTAAATGAAAAATCAGTGCGACGACGTATTGGTAGAGATGAATTTGATTTTTGGTTTCAGATTGATAGTGGTGGGCGTAGGCTGTCATTTTCTGGAATTAGTGGGGTTTTGGTGGTGGTGTGGGTCAAAGGTGGCGACGGTGGTGGTTTCCGGTAATGGTAAAATGGATGTTTACATCTATTTGGACTACACCTACATATTTATGAAATGTTAGAGACCTATGTTGGCACAAAATGAAGGTTAGGGTAAAATCTACAAAAATTGAAAAGATAAGGGACCACTCATGCAATTTTTCCTAAATTCAAATAACCAGATTTGGTGGAGAATATTGAAGTTGTTTGTTCCGATGAGTATTTTGTAAAATTCATCGGATGCTGTTTTCAATTCAATTTTAAAAAACTGTTTTAAATTACACCAGCATATCAAGTCGTCGTTGAAAAAAAGTTCAATCGCCAACGATGCTTAGTCGATATTGTCCAAGGTCTTAATGTTTCTCTCTCTATCTCTACTATTTGAGGTGGTAATGCTCATTTACTGCTGAGCGATGATCAGTTCACTGCTACAGAAGTCGTGACTGAGTGGATGTCGATAGTGGATGGATGCCGACGAGTGTAAAAAGGGATGGAGACGAGTACAAATGAGCAAGGGTGTGTGTGGGGGTGGGGGACGGTTGTTTGGTGAGGTGAGGTGGGGTGTGATGGGTTTGGTTAGATTAATTTAATTTAATAATATTATTACTTCAAATTAAAATATTGAATTACAATATAACTTTTGTATTTTAAAACTTAATGTTTGAAAATTGATTTGATGCATACTTAGTAGAATTTTGTGATGATTAAAATTAGATTGTTAGTAGATTGTAATAAAAAAAATCGAAATATATGGTTGAAAAGTTGTTGGACCATGAAAGATGTGGTTAATATTGATTGTTTGACTTTATTTTAAATTAAAATTTGATTTTAATCCGAAACAAACTTGGCGTTAGTATAGGACTTGTGATTTTATGAGGCCTAGATATGAACAGAAACGTCTTGGGCTAATATTAGGCCGTACATAGCCCAATACAGTGCAGGCCCATCTCGAGAAACGCCATCTCCTCCATTAGAAGTCGCATATTCATGAATAGCAAGTCTCTCTCTCTGAAACTTTTGCAATCAATCTTCTTTTCTCCATCAATTCTGCAGATCCAATGAACCCAAAGTGAGAACAGAAATAATAAGTTTGTACAAAAGTCGATAGCTTTAAGCTTCACCAACAATGGCCGGAGTCTCAGTGGCGGCAGAGTGGCAGCTGCTCTACAACCGCTATTACCGGAAGCCGGAGCTGTACCAGATGCAGTGGAAGCACGTGGACCTCACAAGGAACAAGGTCGCTTGTGCACCGTTCGGCGGTCCCATCGCCGCTATCCGTGACGACGCCAAGATCGTCCAGCTCTTCGCCGAGTCCGCCCTTCGCAAGCTCCGCATCTTCACCTCATCCGGCCGATTGATCTCCGAAACCGTCTGGAAGAATCCTGGTGGTCGCCTCATCGGTATGTCGTGGTCCGATGATCAAATTCTAGTATGCATCACCCAAGACGGCACTGTTTATTTTTACAATATCCACGCTGAGTTAATCAACACTTTTTCTTTGGGTAAAGAATGTTTCGAAAGTAGCGTTGTGGAGTGCGTGTTCTGGGGAAACGGTGTCGTTTGTATTAACGAGGCGTTTGGGATTTTTGCGGTGCCCGATTTGAAGAACCCCAGGGCGGTTCAATTGGCAGATTGTAATTTGGAGGAATTACCGCATTGTATAGCTGTGATTGAGCCGCAGTACACGATGTCAGGGAACGTGGAGGTTTTGTTGGGGGTCGGGGATCATGTCTTGTTGGTGGAAGAGGATGGGGTGCAGCAGCTGGGTGTAGGTATTGGACCTTTGCAGAAGATGGTGGTTTCGAGGACGGGGAAGCTTCTGGCATCGTTCACGCATGATGGGAGGCTTCTGGTTATGTCCATGGATTTTTCAAACATTATCTTTGAGTACACTTGTGAGGTACAGTTACTTTCATCAAAAGTTTTTGAATTTCAACTCAATTTGGGAGTTTTGGCTTAGTCTGTAATTACTAGTAGTCCGTTTATGGTTATGCTGTCAAAGTTGTATAATTATAAGGACAAATGAAGTGCTACGCCATTGCAGTGGTTGATTTGTATGGAAAGATCGTGTCTTTATTGTTTAAATGCATAATATGGAAAAAAAAAGTGCCACCTAATAACGGTTTATACTTGATAAGCTGGTTGAGAATGGTTTACCTTCTATTTGATTTTTCATTGTAATGCCAATCATCTCCTTTTGTGATAGAAGTGCACAAAATGGATAAGGTGATTCTGCAATGCTTTTGCACTTTAGAATTTGGAGATAATTGGAATTCCGGGTGAATATTAGGAAATGAAAATAGTCCGTTGCTAGTCTTCTTGCAGCATTCTGACTTCTGAGTTTTCCTTGAACATCACGTCAGCAGTAAATTACATAAATGGACAAAATATTTATCTTATAGAGTATCTTTATTATAAGCTGACCATAGAAATAAGCTTCCTTATAAATTACATAAATGGACAAAATATTGATAGGATGCATAAATGTTGTCTTGCTGAGTAATTATTAACGACGTCAATGACATCATATTATTTCTAATTAATCAGCCTATCAACTGAAATATTGTACTTCAAAATGATAAATTGACTGCGTCTGGGATTATGAAATAGTAAAGCTTTTGGTCTTTGTTTGATGAACACGCTCCACTTGTTTTCAGGGAGGGATGATGGGAGTATAAAGCAAATAAGCAAGCTAATAACTATGTACAGCATCTAACATCTAATTATATATTGTTGTATACTCTTCAAAGTCTCAATTTAGACCATGAAGCTGACAAGTAATTTTCTGATGTGTTCCATTATCTTACGTGTATAGTCAGCTCTTCCTCCTGACCAGCTGGCTTGGTGTGGAATGGACAGTGTCTTACTATACTGGGACGATATGCTATTGATGGTAGGTCCTTATGGTGATCCTGTGCGCTACATATATGATGAACCCATCATCCTTATCCCTGAGTGCGATGGAGTAAGGATACTTTCTAACACAAGCATGGAATTTCTGCATCGAGTCCCAGATTCTACAGTATCTATCTTTCAGATTGGGAGCACCCTTCCTGCTGCTTTATTATATGATGCCCTGGATCATTTTGACAGGCGGAGTGCCAAGGTAGTCTGCCTCTATTAACTTAATGCATCGTTGAGAGTTATATTCTGATGAAGTGACCCTCATCCTTGTATTTGCCTTTAGGATGTACGTATTTAAGTATTTGGTAATAGATTCTTGAGAGTACACCTACTTTCTACGTTTGCCTTAATGTCTTCTTTCATTCATATGTATACTATTCCAATTGTTGGTGGGCCGCTAACGTATCATGGATGTTTTGATGTAACCTTTATCATCAACATTGTGCACTGAGAAAGGTTTTACTTCACCACCAGGATCACTAGCTGCTTCCTTGCTACACCATTGCCATTTTTTTGGGAATTTTGTTTTTTCATCCTGTCACTAATGGTGGTATTTCCTACCATCAACAAATCAGCATCGGGCATTTAATATGAGATTTTCATTATGTAAGGAGGGAGAAATGACTTAGAAAGATATTTGATCTCAGATGATGGGCTTCTTCCTCTCTCACCTTTTATATCATGCTATCGTTTTATTATTTTCCTTTGAAAGCGTTGCCTTCAAGATTTCTAGTAGCTACATTTGACCGGACTCATGGAATAACTAGGATAAACCTCCCCGTTACTCGCTTTGAATTTTCCTAATAATGGACTGCATTAGAACATTCAGCCTATTTTGAGTAGGGAAAAGGAATTACAATAATCATATTAAATTTGGATTGTGAACTTTCCTTAAAAGGTGTAATTTTTTCCTTTGTCGTCATTGAGAAAATCTATTGTCTACTAGGCAGATGAAAATTTGAGATTGATTCGCTCTTCGCTACCGGAGGCTGTCGAGGCTTGTATTGATGCTGCTGGTTATGAATTTGATATTTCACAGCAGCGGACGCTACTGAGAGCTGCAAGCTATGGACAAGCCTTTTGCAGGTTGGTTCGGTGGCATTGTCTTACTGGTGTTTAAAAGTTTGTACATTCAATGAAAATGGAACTCTGTTCCTGTGCTTTGTATGAAGTTTTTGTAGTTTCTTTCTGAGCTGCTAGATACAGAATGTATATTGCACTTCATTGCATTGTACTATTTTCAATAGTTGCTTTTTAGATTAGCGGGTTATGAATTTCATAATTCTTTAGGAAGGGCTGGTCTTCTCTGCAGCTTTAGTGCTTTCCGGGTTATGGCATCTGAGCTTACAAATAGGGAAAGAAGGAGAAGGAGTTGGGGGTTGTGAAATGGTATGATATGGGAAGGGGTGGCCAAAATCAAAAGTATAGATAGAACTGCCTATTCGTACCATGAAGCATTATGCATGTAAGCTTGAACCTCAATACTGCATGGATTGATCCAAAAAATATTGAGTTTGTAACATTGACTTTTGATTCTACTGTACATGGGGTGAATTGGGCCTCTGTGGGAAAAAAAAATATGAACAGTATTTCAGAGTTTCCACAATCACCGTGGGAACATTTTTCTTCGAGGTTCACTGATTATACTTTTTTTTGTTGAGTGGAAATCGTATCAACACATTGCTAGAATAGCTGTTAATGTGCAGTGAAAGTGTTTTCTCATACACTGCACTGTTTTTTGTTCTAATCTCAAAAAAAGATAAATACCGTTAGACAATGCAATGCTCAACAAATACATCTCAGATTTATACCTAAGTTGTAAGATTTAGACTTTTCCACTGCTTATGATGTTGCCTGGTACTTACAATTCTCTTTTTGGTTTTGGTCTTCATAATTGTCTTGTGAGTTTGAAATGAATTAAATACTTTCTTATTAATATGAATAAAGGCATTCTCTACATTAGTGCCTCATTATGTCAAGAAACTTTTGATTGGTGTAGAGTCGCTTCCTGAAATGAAATTTTTCTGATTCTTGCATGAACTTTGCTTGATGCAGAATTGCTCCTTGCTTGAAGTTACTATCGTACATTTATTCATGCTCAGAAAGAACAATGTTTTCTGATTTTTGTCTTGGTAATGATATCCAGTTCACTTTGGCAGCCAATTTCATCGTGACCGCGTTCAAGAAATGTGCAAAACATTACGAGTACTAAATGCTGTACGCCACCACGAGATTGGCATCCCTCTAAGCATTCAGCAGTACAAGGTCTTAGTGCTCACTACTTTATGTCTGAAGGTGCAATTCCATGTCATGCTTCTTTATTGAAAGCAACTTATAATAGTCTCCTTGCAGTTGCTTACACCATCCGTGCTGATTAATCGTCTGATTAATGCTCATGATTACCTACTATCTCTTCGGATATCAGAATACCTTGGAATGAATCAAGTAAGTTTTCAAAACTTCATTTTCTATTCAAACTGTATAATTCATTCGATCTTTTCTCTTCCCTACCTTCTCTTCTGGTAGAACCTTTGGTTGCCTAACAGTAGTTGACCTTTGTTTCGTGTTGCGTGTACTAAGTGTGATATGTTATTTTCGAGTACCACCATGCCTATTCTGTTATCTATGATGGATTCTTATATTTGCTTAAGTGAGTCTAGATGAGCTGTTAAGGTCTACTGCAATTCTAACTTGTCCGTTTCATTTGAAATTAGAGCATGAATATTTTTGGTACTGTTCTATGCAATGTGAAATTGAGCTAGGTGGTTGTTATGAGAAAGTGCTTTCCGTTAACAGTTGCTTTTACCTTATTAAGATATTCATAATAATTGATGCTAAATGATATTTAACTCCAGTTGGTTGCTTTTTTGTTTCTTAAGTTTGTTTGGGAGATTAAATAGGTAAAATAATTTCATTATAAAAATAGAAGTAAAATCAGTTAATAAAAGACCTCGTTGAGAAAATGACTTGACACTATTCTAAATGTAAAAGGGAAATTTTGGTTTATCTATAGTTCTCTTCTCTGCAATTTTTCAGCATCATAGAAATATAATTTTTAGATAAAATTATTTTACATGAAATTTGATGTGTCATTGCATGCTTCTCTGTGCGAAGAAAATTGGAAATGAGAATATGAATTGAGTAGGGTTCCACTAGAATAATTTATTACACGAACAGAGTCTACGCTTTGTCTCTTTCTCACTTCCTGTGTTGTTCGGCTGTATGAACAATTTCTCTCATAGCCCATGTTTGAGCCACATTCTCATTCTTATACTCATTTTCAACCATACATTTTTCAATAAAATAATATTTTTCATCACATCAATAACTTTCCTTATTTTTCAATTACATATTCTCCATCACATCACATTAAAAAAATGCATTTTCTCCTAACAAATGTGCATCAAACACCCTCAGAATAAGCCTAAAAAACATTAAGCATGACTAGAATTATTTTTTAAGCTGCAATTGTTTGCTAGAAGACAGCAAAAAAGAAATTTAATTTTTAGACTATAAAAATGACGGGTTGTTTTACAAATGTTTTGAGTGCTTTTAAAATATTATTCATATACCAATTACCTTCTTAAAGCTAAAGTTGATAAAATCGTACTTTTGGTCAACTATGTCACAATGTTTGAATGAATTGATTATTATGTCTATGAAATAAATATTCTGAAACAGATTGATTGTAATAGTATAGTTATTGATTTTCTATTAAAAATTCAAAAAAATAAATAATAAATTTAATTTAGATATGTAAAAGTTTAAATTATTATTATTGTAACTTTGAATATTTTTATTAAATTTGTGTGAGGCCTCAAAATCTAAGTGTTGGCCCTGCGTTGCAGACTAGTGGGAAATTACAAATGAAAAGATGTTATGATGTTAAATACATGTTCGTTGTTTGAGCCAAGCCTAGTATTTCTGGATAATCTTATATTCAATCATTTCTATTCATGGGAAAACAATTTAAGCATATGACAAATTTTATAATTTGGAGCCATTAGATCCAATGAAAACTTTCCACTTAAATTACAATATTCATGGCAAAAGAAGCTGATATTAGATGCCATTAATAAATATATAAGATGACCAACAAAGTGAACACTATCCAATAAGAACTCTACGAAGAGCACCACATGCTAGGTTGTCGACCACTATGAGGTCATTTACGTTCATACTAGGCCATCCCTACGTTCATAGTAGGCCATCTACCATTATGAGGTGGTCGATCACTATGAGGTCCTCTATGTTCTACTAAGTCATCTACCATTATGAGGTCTTCTACGTTCATACTAGGCCGTCAACCATTATGAGGCCGTCGACCACTATGATGCCCTCTACGTTCAAACTAGGTTGTCTACCATTATGAAGTAGTCGATCACTATGAGACCTTCTACGTTCTATTTGTCGTTTACCACTATGAGGTCCTCCACGTTCATACTAGGCCGTCTATTATTATGAGGCCGTCGACCATTATGAGAGCCTCTATGTTCATACTAGGCCGTCTATCATTATGAGGCGATCGATCACTATGGTCGAATGGCTCAAGCTATCAAAGTCATGGAGGCATCGATCGACCCTAAGTAGAAGGTTATCGATAGGGCTGGTCGACAAAACTAGCCTCGAGGAGATCGATGGTCGACTATCCCGTTGACAAGCCATGGTCAGTCAGCCGTCGACCAGCCCATCCAATGATGGGTCTGTCAACTTGTTCGGCTCCTCACTTTCACTTTCGTCGAAGGATGAGGGTAAAACAGTTTTATACATTACGATGGAATTAAGGAAGATAACTTGAAAAAACTACAATGAAGGAAGAATAGACGAAGAAATTACCTTGAGAGTTTGAAGGAACTAGAATTTTTGCAGGAGGATAAGTGAAGGTAAAAGAGAGGTCTCCACCCCATTATATATGTGAAAATTTTGAATTTTTTAGGGAAAATTTTTCCCCCAAAATCTAACTTACCCATAGGGTGCCATTTGTATAATTCTTCAATTACCCTACGCCACTTGGACTGCTTGACCCAGGGTTAATAACCCAAATGATCACTGAATTTTGCAAAAAAATTTCACAGGGTCACTGAACTTTAAAAATCACTCAAGTCATCACTGAACTTTGCAAAAGGGATACAGGGGGTCACTGAACTTTGCAAAAGGTTTCCACGGGTCACTGAACTTTAAAAATCATCACATTCATCACTGAATTTAGCAAAAAGTTTCCTAGGGGATCACTAATTCAGTGATCTTATAGGAAATGTTTTATAAAGTTCAGTGACCCTGTTGAAATTTTTTATAAAGTTTAGTGATGAATGTAGTGATTTTTAAAGTTTAGTGACCCCATATAAACTTTTTGCAAAGTTCAGTAATGACTTGGGTGATTTTTAAAGTTCAGTGACCATGTGAAAATATTTTGCAAAGTTCAGTGACCATTTGAATTATTAAACCCTTGACCCATTTATATTATACTAAGTGTTGATATGTGATGAGTCAATTTAAAAAAAAAAAATCAACGTGGAAAAAGTGAAGACGCTACCCTTTATCGATAAACATCGACAATAGGCAGATGGGCTAGTGATATTAGATGACATTAATAATTATATACGTTGACTAACAAGGTGAAAACTACTCAATATGCACTCTACGTTGAACACCACATGCTAGGCCGTCAACCACTATGAGGTCCTTTACGTTCATAGTAGGTCATCTACCACTATGAGTCCCTCTACTTTCAGACTAGGTCGTCTACTATTATGAGTTTGTTGACCACTATGAGGCCCTCTACATTCATATTAGGCCCTCTACCATTTTGGGATGGTCTAACACTATGAGGCTCTCTACGTTTTACTAGGTCGTTTACCATTATGAGGCCCTCTACGTTCATACTAGGCCGTCTACCATTGTGAGGCCGTCGACCACTATGATGCCTATACGTTCATACTAGGCCGTCTACTATTATGAGGCGGTCGTTCACTATGAGACCTTCTATATTCTACCAGGCTGTCACCATTATAAGGCCCTCTATGTTCATACTAGGCCGTCACCACTTTGAGGCCCTTTACATTCATACTAGGATGTCTACCACTAGGCCCTCTACATTCATACAAGGTCGTCTACCATTTTGAGGTCATTGACCACTATAATGCCCTCTACGTTCATACTAGGTCGTCTACCATTATGAGGTTGTCGACCACTATAAGGCTCTCTACGTTCATATGAGGTTGTCTACCACTTTGAGGCCCTCTAGTTCACACTAGGCCATCAACCATTATAAGGCCCTCTACGTTCATACTAGGCCATCACTACTATGAGACCCTCTACCACTACGAGGCCAACACAACACTTAATTATAAAAACTGCCATGGGTTGGATGGGAACCGTTCAACGGTTATTATGACACAACCAACCGCGGGATAGGTGGAGGTCATCCCCTTAGAATGTGAGGGACAGTGAAAGGTGCTACGCGGGACACGTGGCACAATAACCGCTAAGAAATTACATGGTTTTAGACACCTATAAATACTCCTAAGACGAGACATGTATGAGTCTTGAAATTTTGGTTATCTGAATACACATTCTATCTTTTCTTCCTAAGTCTACGTTCCTAAGTCCCTTACTAATTGTCATGTCGAAGGTACAACAGGGGAAAAAGCATCAACCTCATTTCGCAAGTAACATTTGTTTATTGGAGTAGCAGAAACACCTTGCGCAGCTAGGTTGGTACGGAGATTTGTTTCATAACTATTTCAGAAGCCAATGAGCAAAACATGTATCTCACTCACTCAGTAAACATGTATCTCACTCACTCAATAAACATGTATCTCACTCACTCAGTAAGCAGGTATCTAAAGCTCTTCACCTAGCAAATCAAAGATAATTTGTTCACTATGGACCTCGTAGGCCATTGCTTCTCCGAGTGGCTCCTGATCGATTACTTAGACATCAATCTACTCGTGGACGACTGCACTTCAATTTTTGGGTTGCCTCGTTTACAATCAGGCCATTAGACGGGGAAATTTCGACTTGGTTAAGTTTGCTAAATCATTTCTACCTTGTTAGTAATTTTGATAGATTTGCAATTGTAACATGTGAATATAATGCTGTTAGCTGAATTCTAGGCATTGGTCTATTTCCTAGAGCAGATGTTTAACTTCTTGGAACTGGTCTATTTCATCCTCCAACATTTTCGGATGGGAACCCATCTTCTCTTTGCTCAAATCTCATCTGGGAAAATTTAATTGTTTCTGTTTTACACAGTCATTTGGAGAACATATCTTGACATTTTCCTTCTCGAAAAGATTTACGCACTGTTACAGTAATTCACCTTTTATTTGCATAGCAGATGGAAAACTAAGTCGTGTAAAAAACAAGCTATTTATTGCTACTCTCTTTTTTCTGCAAGAAATGGATAATTTATTTGGGGAAATTGATTATCGATCAAAGTCAGACTCTATAGTAATGAGACTTTTGAGATCTGCCATGGATAAAGCTCATGAAAAGGTGCAATATAAGGATGGACCTATTGAGTTCTTACATGACAGATCAAAATTTTATGAATTGGCAGCTATTCTTGTGGAGGGTAGTTTGGATATTGTTCAAGAGGAGGCAGACGTTGTTGAGGACAACCAGGACAAAATCCTATCAGATTTGATGGAAATCAGACACTGGCTCCAGGGACGGATCAAAGACATGAACCATCTGATAATCAAGAAAGATAAAGAATTGACAGAGAGGTTAGAAAACGAGTTGAAGCTTAGTCATTCACTGGAGTTGAAAGAAAGAGAATTATTACATCTACACGACAACTTAGAGCCAGGAAGAAAGGAGAATGAGGGCTTACAGGATTCCCTTATAAGCAATGAGGCAACCGAGGATCGAGGTACAGAAGGGGATATTTGTAAATTGAAGAATTCATTAGATCAGCAGGTACTGAATATAAAGCAAAAACTGGAGGATGAGCACAGAAGTTTCAAAATTGACTCGAAGAAAATAACATCCCATGTTTCCAGTCCTGATATCTGCACTGGATTTATAGACGAGGAAATACATGGAAATTCGGGTGTCAAAGAAATAGAACTTTTTTGGGATGACAAATTTTCCCGTACAATAAGGGCCCCAATTGACACATCGGCCTGAACCGAACACATTGATCAGGTGGATGAGTTCAGACATTGATGATTTACAACAAACTCTGGATCTTGCTTTTGGGAGGATGCAGAGTGCTGAAGTGCTCCCACTGGACAAACAGTGGAGATGGACTATTGAGAAAGATATTGAATCAATCTTGGTAAAAGGCTTCACAAGTGATCTCCAACAAAGTTTCGAAGCAGAAATAACGAAAAGATTTTGTCTCTTGAAAGATAATTGGTCAGAATTAATAATTGAGATGAGAACCCTATGTTATGAATTGAAGTCTTGTTATAGTAGTAAAGCGGTAGACGAGGAAAGGCCGAACAAGCAAAGCAATTCGACTCCTCTCCATCCTATACGCTGAACAAGTAGTGATCCTTTACTTGATTACCTGGAAAAACTGCCCGAGGAGCACATAAAAGATGATGGAAGCCATTGTATACGAAAACAGCATAAGTTGGATGGATATTCTAATACCCTGGAAATGAGGATAGAAGATGCCATCACAAGATTGGACAATCTTGGAAACAAAAAGGGTGTTTCAGACAGATGCAGAGTTCAATTGAGGAGGTTACCGATGCCAGACAGGAAAACTGAGACTAAAAAAATCACCAGTTGTGAAAGCTTAAAACAAGAAATTAGAAAACTTAAAACAGATAGGAATGACTTGTCTTTGCAGATTTTATTAATGGAAGACAATAACCAAGTTCTTTTTCGAGGCCTTGTTGAAGATGTTAATACTAAGTTGTGTCTTTATGACACTGAGAGACTAATAGAAGATAATAATGGTAGACGGTCACTAAAGGACTTTCCCTATTATTTCCGAAATGCATCTGCTCAAAGTAATCATGATGAGGCTGATGATGAATTCTACGATTCAACTTCACCTAGAATTTTAGTTCATTACTTGGAGAGCTCAGTCAGGGAGGATGCGTATGTTGTCTTCATTCAAGAAATAATCGAGGAGTGGAAGAAGACCATGGAACGCTTTACAAACAAGAGTATTTCCGATGAAGAGATAAACGAGAATATGTCTGATCAGGCAATCAAATATACTGACAGCAATGCACATCAGATTCTGAACCAAATTCATATTCCCGAGCCCAAAACCAGTCCATTAAAAGAGGATGTCTATATTGTATTCCTCAGAGAAATGTCCGAAGCATGGCAGATGGACAGAGATGCTTATTCCCTTGAGAATCTTATTCGGGAAGATATTTATCATTTTGTCATAGTCGAGGCTGTGAAGGATTCGCACATCCCTTTTAAAAGATCAAAATCATTACTACATCTCGATTTTTCAGAAGATACACCTCGTTCTAGGAAAACTGATGGAGACGAAAGGTTCGTAGAGAAGTTAGATTGTCTGACAAAATGTTTGGAAGCAGAGGAAGACTTGATGTTAAAAGCAAATTCTGAAATAAAGGCACAGTGTAAAAAATGACCTTGTGATCTTGGATTGTGAAGAGATGGATGAGCGTAATGCCATTGAATGGCTATTGACAGACGATGAAAGCACCTTCAGTTCAGTGGGTAAAAAACTAGAAGGGGCCTTGCAGCAATTGCATACAAGCAGAGAGTTGGTGGTAGAACTGGAACAAAGTTTAGAAATATCTGATGACTTGGAAGAAAATGATCATGATGTGCAACTAAATAACACCTTGAAGATTGAACACGAAAAGCAGCAGTCAATTCTTCAAAAAGGTACCAATGAATTTATCGACATGATTCCATCTGATACTGTCTTGTCAACTGTCAAACAACTTCAACAAGTACTCCTGGATTTTGAGATCATGATAAACCAGAATCTAGATATGAAATGTCAAAGGTACTCTATTCTTTCTTTAAAAGCCGTCTGTAAGCTGATATGTTAGTTTACCAACTGGTCTAGAATCACATATTATTGAACATAGATCAAAAGCCTTCTTGTCTATCACTATCTTGATATATCATCAAACCTGAATTTGGATCGAGTTAGTGAGGCATTGAATCCACCCTTTATTCTGTCTGTCCTTACTATGGAAAACGGGTTTCTACCCAATAGTAGTAAATGAAAAGGCAGAAATTTTATCTGTTGTTCTCAAGAAAATTAAGCGCGAGTTTACTTTACTTCACCAATATTTCTTCTATTGTCATGACTAGCCAGAGATTTGCTGTTTCTGCTCATATATTGTTTTAGACTTACAGAATTAGACTGCTTTCATTTCATTCAGGCTAGAAGCATTAAC
>CAIGRP010039234.1:0-99326 GCA_903798385.1 Fraxinus cuspidata
TATTCATTATTCACTAAGAAGAGAATATTTAACTTGTAAACTCATCTTGAAGTGTGGGTCGTGTTGAGGTCCCGAAAAACTCAACATTGTAAAATGATTGGTGCTCCTTGTTACAAGTCACCGGAAGTGTTGTAAAAGGTTTGATTGCACCATAAGTCAATCAATATAGTGAAAATGCCTTGCTCGTGCCGGAGAGATTGGTAACGGGGGACGTGGATCATTACATTGGATCGAACCTCCATAAAAATATCGTTTGCATCCTCTATCCCTTTTACTTTACGCTTTTACTTTGTGCAAATACGTTGTTCTACTTACTTGCTTAATTGTGCTTACCATTGAAATTAACCTATTTAGTTTTTACTAACTTAAATTTAGATTAATCATTTGAAAAAGTTTTTAAAACAAATTCACCTCCCCTCTTGGTAAGTCAATCTTGGGCTTTTAAATAATTCACCATGTCATCTTCATATTCCAATATAAGGAATAGTCATAAAAGTTAAATGTACTTTCAAATAAGTAGTTGACATTCTTCCAACACATATACAAGTAAAATGGTTACTAGTAAATTTTCTCATTTCTAACTATTCGTTGTCTGACTTGTATTAATCTCGACATTATCCAAATAATCACAATCAAAGTGAAGGAATAGCAACTTGTATTCCAAACATTTATACATACATTTTATAAGTTTATTATATCTTAGTCAACACACATTGACTAGGAATGTCAAAGTTTCATGGATGTTGATTGCACTTTCACATTATAAGAATTGTTGCAATCTTATTATCTCAACAAGAATAACCATTACTACAATTATATCAAACAATGACCAAAACATGCACCATGCACTTTCATATAAGGTACAATCAATTCTTAATTGACAAGTTAACATTCGGTAGACCCCTTGCCACCAAAATCGATTTTGAAAATACATTTAGACAATAAAGATGCACAACTTTATAATTGCCTTAAAAACACACGTACTTTCAATTCCAAGTCATCAATCAATAAACAAATTGTAAAATCATTGTTTCATGAAAAATCATGCTTTTCAAAAACATGCTTGATTTTCAAAAGGACACAACATATACTAGTTTAAAGTTTATTTAGTACAATTTCTAGTATATAAATTATTTAATCAGAATGAATGGTATCTCCAACCAAATTATCGTGTACTAAAAATGGAAGTCAATTCATGTACCAACGATATACATGTAGTTTGATAAAAGAAAGTATATCACAACATGATTGCTGCACAAAATTCATATGGAAACTCATATGACTTCCTTCTCAAAGTCACGTACTTTCAACTACATTTAACACATTTGCACGCACAGGTTCATGAAAATGAATTATGAACAAATAAAAATAAATTCATAATTTTGAACATGCAATTATATCATAATATACATACTTCAAATTTGCAAATGAACCAAAACACATATTTAAAGTCACAAAGCTTTAAACTATAAAATTTCAAAGGATGCAATTTTCTATAATTCAATTTGTTCACAACAAACTTATTTATTAAATATGCACCTTTTTTTATCATTTCATCATTTAAACGCTTATTTACATGCGCGGCATTTTTGTTTGAATGAATAAAAGTTATAATAAAAGTCCAATCATATCCATTCACTTTGATATGTACAAAACATATATTGTATGATGATGCATACTCATGCACTTATTTTCAATTTATAAGCGAACACAACTTTTTGAATTGAAATGACACGAAACGTGTTGTAAAAGTTGATCACAAACATAACTAACTCATTTAAAAATGAAAATGTGCAATTGTTGACAATTACAATTTGTTTTTTCAACCTGTAAAGAAACTTTCACGTCAATATATCCAAGGTTGGCAATTCACGAAGAAAGGGGTTTCTGCTGTTTGATACGGTAATACCCATCATCTTGTGATATAGTGACTACCATTTATGTATTAAAGAATCTAAACATTAAAATGTTATTTTTCTTCTTTCCTACCCACTGCCATAATCAACAAATTAGCCACCATTTTTGACCATTCAGCCACAACAGTATATGGTGATCATAGAATTCAACATTAGCCACCACGTTTCTTTAAGGGCATAATAAGCAATGAAAATCTTTACAAAATTACGGCTACAGGAATTTGTCTGAACTTGACCCTTCGTACTTAATTAACTCGCATATTGACTTATTTTCAACAGAACGTGTCATGAGAATAAAAATTCTATCTAAAGATTATTGGAGATGTTATACCGATAATGTGCATATTATATCAATATGTACCATTTATACTCATGAAATCGAAAATGGAATTCGACTTACAGAAGTTGTTGAGAAGACAAATCAATGATTTACTTGATTTCATCACTTGATTCAAGCCTTGGTAATTCCATTCTCCATTGCACAAATATCGTTTGAGATTGTTGGGAAAATCATCACTCTTATACAAAAGGGGTTGGAGAAGAAATCAAATAATGTAATCACTTCCACGTGAATGAGTTGGAGAAAAACCAGAAAACAAATAATGAAGAACTTCAAAAAACCGGAAACAAGTGATCAACAACTTCAAAGAAGAATCAATATAACTCGAATATGATATCGTTGTCTTCAAACGATATTTGCCCCCTCTTGATGAGTTTGTGCTTAAAGGGTTTCCTGACAAATGGTTTGTAAGATTTATCAAGTCTTGTAATAGAAAAACACTTAAAACACTTGTGTTTTCTACCAAAAATTTAAGAACACAAATGGGATTTTGAATATGAAAGAAGAATCTAAATTCATTGATTTGGAATGAGGATTTTATCTCAATATTGGTTTCAATAATGTTCCAATTATATCTTGGTTGATTATGAGACATCTATATATAAGTCTCAACCAACATACATGATATGACGCCAGAAAATATGAGAAAAGTTCGCAACTTTTCATAAAAAACCACCAAAATATCAAATTGAAATTCTGTCCAACGGCTTTTTTTTCTTTCTATGCGACCGCAAGGAATTGTTGCGGTCGCATAGAAGAAAAAATGTGGAGGCTGAAATCCCTGCACTGGTGTATGTAACCTCATACCCTTCAAAGTTCTGACTACCAATTTCATTTTTTCATTCTAATTCTGAATTTATATATTTTGAACAACAATTACAACATTTATAACATATAGTTTGTAATGCATTATAGTTATATACTTGCATTGGTGTTTTTAAAGAAAAAAAAAACATTCCATTCGCAAGCCTGCAAAGTGCAAGAAATACAAGCAGAACTTTAGAAATATGTCTCAGGGCTTGATAATTGGTAAAGTTTCCTTCAACTCTTGAATAGATGATCAACCCAATATGTCTCTTAGGATGTCCCATGGCGTGTAACACATTGAGTCTCCCGTGTCTACCATTTCACCATCAAGGCATCTTGAAAGTGAATCATATTTCATGAATATGATATCTATCTTGTGTAATGTATGGAATATGTGACAAGGGTGGAGTATTATTATTGATGGGCCCATTTCGTGTATAGGGTAGTGGCTCTTTAGAACGACTTGGTATTACCCAAAATAAGCACAAAGTGAAAACATACATGGTGCCATAGCCAGCTAAGTGCAGGAAGTACAAGCTGAATTTTCGAAATATGTATTAGAGCTTGATACTTGGCAGAGTGCCCTTCAACTAATAGATAATCGACCCAATATTTTTCTTAAAATGTTCTCTGACATGTCACTATCTGACGATAAATTTACGATACTTTAAAGATGGATTAAGAATTTTTAATAAAATGAAATGAATATTTAAGAAATATATACTTCAAGGGGAAGGTTGGGCTCTGTAGAATATAAACTACAGAGCCCATTCAACGTCTTCTCAATCTTCCCTAAATATTTTAACTCATTAAAAATTTAATCTAGACAACAATTAAGTAAAAAAGCACAAACTATTCAGTAAAATTCTAGAATAAGTAAAAGAATTCACAATAAATCATTTAAAACCTATTAAAAATAAGTAAAAAAGACTTAGTTCCCATGACACGTCGAGAAAGAGAGGAAAAGTGAAAATGAAACGAAATTTTAGTTGTAGAGAAAAAATTGTTACTCTTTCATCTTCAGAAATGCTGGTGCAGTGAGTGGAGAAAATGATGAATATAAACTTACAGAAATAACACATCAATCACTTCGTCACCACCGAACTTAAGACAAATGTTGAACGGAGTTTTTTACCAAATGGACCCTTATAGAGACTAAAATCAATTTGATTATGTAAAAAATGATTTATGAAATGTCTCACTTATCAAACTAAAATATATGGATTATAATCTCAAAAGCACTTTTAAGCTCTTCAAAAGTCTTTTCAAACGGACTCTAAAGGCCCTTTTGGACCCGACTTTTAAAAATCTAAAATGGACTTTTAAGATTCAAAAGTTGCTTTTAAACCATTTTGATTAATTTTATGAAAGTGTTTCAGGTGGTTAGAAAAATTTTTAGAGGAAGCTAATGACTTTCTTTAAAAACACTTATGGAATAAGAAGCTTTTTTTCAAAAGCTCTTTTATAGAAAGTAAAAATAAAAACGAAACAAAAAATCGTGTCAAACGAACCCTAAATATCAATCAATAATCACATTTGTTTCCACTCAATCTACACACCCAACCAATCTAAAGTGTTCATCTCTTTGCCATATGAAAATTATACTTCGTCATTAACCTAAAGTAATTGAGCCTATGCTTAATTAAGTAAAACCCGGACAATATTTTTCTTGAAGGTAATCTTACCAAAACTTTTATGCAGCTGTACAAACTAAGAATGTATTAATGGTTAATCACTCTATCCTTGTATAGATTAGTAGAAATCAAAAATAATTTTCTCACAACTCATGCAGTGATTTTGTTTCCAAGTTTTATTCAAGCTTTATACATGCATAGGGATTTTCAGAATATGGATCTCTACGATTCGTCCAAAGCCTCCCGCAATGAAGCCTGAGCCACCGCTGCAGCCACTGGAGAAAAAGCCACCTTCTTCAGATCCTCCACCAGCTGCACCAGAAGAACTGCCGCCGCCACCACATCAAGAAATGGCTTATCCCTATGGATATGAACCACCACGCATGTGGCCATACATGGAAGAACTTGAAAGGGCGTCACATATGCACCGATTGAGAAGTATTGAATATAAAAATTCTAGGACTTGGAGGGTTAACTTCGGTGGATATCATGATGATTATTACTATGATAATCATTATAATTATGGTCAGTCCGGCCATCAACCGTCCAGGTATATGGTGGCGCAGCCACATTCACAGGACCACATGTTACCAGAACCACCGCCACGGTCTGGTCTTCCTCCACCAGATAACCACCATGGTCTTCCAGGGCCGCCACCAAGGCTTGGTCTTCCACCACCAGATAACCACCATATTCTTCCAGGGCCGCCACCAAGGTCTGCTCTCCCTCCACCAGATCACCACCATGGACCACCATCTTATTATCATTCGCAGCCACACTATGGCTACTTCAGTGATGAAAATCCCAATGGTTGCACGGTAATGTGACCTGATAATTTTCTACTTTTTTAAAGTTTCGACTTTAAGTTAATTCTGGTAGGAAAATACTTCTCAATTTTCATTTTTTGTCACTCCTCTCTTAAGTAAAAATATAAAACATTTCTTATGTTTTTTTTTTCTCTTTGAGATTTCTTGGGAATGCATTAATGTCCATCTACAAAGTGTTTCGCCGTTAACCGTGGAATAATATGCTATTTATCACAAGTGATATTTAGCACCACTGTATATGGTTCTTAGAATAATTCATGTCCATCTACTGACGAAGCTTATAACGAGATGACATGTTCAACTACAATCGATACTTACATTTGAACTCCAGTAAGCTCATCTACATTCTCTGCCTTTCCAGCTTTTCCACTCGAGTGAGCCTTCTTCACTCTTTTGGATGGCCTCACATCGAAGGGGAACAGTCGAGACCGGAGCCATTAGGCCAATTAGGGGATAAGACAAGGAGTTTTAGCTTGATTTGCTGTTAATACTTGGTCCTTCAGAAAATACTTCAGACGCCAGCATTTGCATGTATTGTGACTAGAACACTAGGAAAAAGAAATTTTTAATGGAGGTCTCATGATAAACTTCCTTAACTCAGTACAAACTACATGCAAAATTAAAGGTCACTGAATTAATCCTCTTGTTCCACATGAAAACTTAAATTTCAAGCAAAATCTATTGGGAGCACCCAAGAAAGTAGAAGAAAGAAAAAAAGAAAAGGATAATGTCTCCAGATGACAAGACTATACTGCTAAAAGATGTATAGAGTAGAGATTAGTAATAAAGCTCATCTTTTTGCAGGTTTCTTTCTCCACTCAGTGCGTCCACGATTTATTTCAGAGCCATTGGCTAATCTCAACAGATGCAAAAACTGAAGGCAGTCATTTTCATCTTTCACAGAAGTAGCAGATCCATTAGTTCCCTCGAGCTCTAAAATCGTGTCATCCATTAGAGACTCAGGACTTGTCAAGGAATCGACCACATCATCGTGCTGACATTCACGTCTATAATCTAAAGTTATGGTCTGCAGTTCATGAGTGTCAATGATCTCTTGAGGCATACTCTGTTAGACAAAATAATCGTTTTTAAGCAAATAAGTACCCATAATAAAAACCTGTATAGCAACAAGGATAGTGAAAAAAAGGAGCTACCAACATACAAAGAAGCAGATGTGCGGCAAATATATTTGGGATATTAGTTCTCGAAATTGAATCATTCCAACAAAGATCAACAATGGATAAATAAATGGATAAACTGATTCATTCCCAGCTTCTAACCCCATAGATTTAGGTATATTACAGCTATTCTTCTATGCATATTCAAGTGATGATAAGAAGATGCAAGAACACAGTTGAATATGTACTAATGAAGTTTTACAAACCTCCAGGACCCATCCAATGTATGTGACATTGTTTACATGCTGGTTCATATCCAGATCAGCTCGTCTTGGCTGCAAATTAATAAAACATGATAAGTACTTCAAAGTAAAGCTCTGACATACATAATAAATACACATTGATCTTACAACAAGTCCAATTTTTGAGCACTGCACAGGGTCCTCTAGTTTCGCTATTTTCTTCAAGCTAGCATTATTCTCTTCAGGAAATGCTAATCTGGCATCCATAATAAGCAAGCGGTAAAATACATGTTAAGATTGGTGTAGTACACTCAAAAAGGTCTCATTTTAGGACATGTAATAGTGTTATAAAGCCAACGGCACAAGCAAAAATGAAGGCATTGAAATCAATTTAGAATACAGAAAATTCTTTTGAACTTGTTTGCTGGTTTTCATGCTAAAATTATTTTCAATGTAATTTACACCATATTGGACGTTCAACTTTAGTTAAAATTGTTGTAGAACAAATACAACAGCGTTAACATG
This sequence comes from Fraxinus cuspidata, assembly GCA_903798385.1. NCBI lineage: Eukaryota > Viridiplantae > Streptophyta > Magnoliopsida > Lamiales > Oleaceae > Fraxinus > Fraxinus cuspidata. The sequence goes on from CAIGRP010039234.1 coordinate 7,410, forward strand.
CTTCTATTTCTAAATTTTTATTGATCAATACAAAATACCAGATATGTGTTCCTTGGTTCAAGTTGCAAGAGTCTGCCGCAGGCCCGCAGATAATTCATGCATTTATAACTTATAAGAGTCAAAGTAACCAAAACAAAGGAAAGAAAAGTAGTGACCAAAACAAAGGAAAGAAAAATATCTCTAAAAGGGAAGTTCAACTCTTATTTTAGGTAAAACACCATTGGAAAGAAAGATTTCCTGATAATCTGAACAATGAAACTCAAATGATGAATATGAAATGTAGTATGGCAATAGCCCCAAGAAAATCTCTTGATGTGCATTACCACGAGATAGATGCAGATGCAAAAAAGAAAATTCAACAAATTAGCATACAGGTCACAGTTCCACAAATTATAAACTAACTGTTACTGATGAGAATTTGACTCAACGAAAAATTGGAAAAAAAAGCAGCAGAAGTGGTCCATATCATCATCTTCCAAAAAGAAGAAAAAAATTGAAAATCATGTTTTTATGAAAATCATGTCATTTCTTTTGAACTTAGGACATTATTGTTCAACTACTATGTGAAGACGCATAATAGTAAAGAAAATACCAACCTAAGTGTTTTGGGACAATAAATTAGATATTCATCACGAACTTCATCAGTAACTTTCTGAAGCCGTCTCGTGTCTTGGTTCATCATCACCCACTTGCTGCGATGAGAAGTTGTAAAAGTGATTGATTTGGAAGTACGGAAGAAAAGATTGAGAAATTACTCGAGAATTCAAAGACTAATTCAATAAGTACAGCCCTCACAGATGGGCTCAACAGAAGAAAGCATAACTGATGTTACGCTTCATATCAGCGCATCTTCAAATAGAAAAATCAAGATCATGGGTGCTCCATCTGTCAGTGAAAAATGAAAATGCATGTACTACTCAAACTACAAGTCTCCACTCTTACACGTTGAAATTATATCACATGCCAATTCATAGGAATTGTACAGCAGTGTTTACTTGAGTTTGTCCGTTTTGTTCACATTATATATGGTTAATACTTAAATGACCAAAGATAAGACCTTTTATAGATCTTAAAATTCCAATATGAGACCTGCAAGCTTTTAATTCTTCACTTTGGAGTTTCAATATGAAACCTGCAGCTGCAAGCTTTTAATAATAGGTAATAAGTTGACACACGTGAAGATGACTTCATTTTCTCGTTTTCACTACTGCACCTATTTTTATGGGCAGCAACTTTTCTCCTGCAGGTCATTTGACACTTAGCACGAACAGTTACTATTTTTTTTGTCAAAAAATATACTAGTTAAAGAAAAAAAATCAATTTTATTTATCGCCTTATAAATCCTTTTTATCGCTAATTATATTTATGACCTAATCTATGATCTAGAGTGCAGTGGACTTTGAATGGTTTAGTTAAAGAGTAGGAGTGCTGTGGACTCCGAATTTCTTAGTTTAGTAGAGTTACAACAAAGAATGTAGAACGTCCTTTTAGCAATAGAAGAATAAAGATGATAATTTCTATCTGCACGAGGTTTTCGGAATATACCAAATACAAATGATGAAAAGGTTCTTCTCAAGTTTAGCAGGGGAAATTTCCAGACAAATATTACATATTTTAAAAGCATAAAGGAAGAAAAACATTTATCAGTCAGTATCAATAGACTAAGTACATGCTGTCCAGTATAAGTTTAAAAGTGGATGCGTGTCTACTTGTTGTATATGTAAATAGTATCTTACTTTATATTCCTTTGATTTTTTTCTATTCTTCACAGATTAAATACATGTTGGTTAACTGTAATATATAAAAATCACCTGGTAGCCCTTCCAATGACTTCACCAGTAGCATAATCTTTGAGAATCCAATCACGTCTGGTACCAATCCTTCCTTCGCTTTGGCACCATGTCTCTATTTCAAGCACATCACTCCTGTTTCACAAATCAAAATATGAAATATAGATAAGAAAATTGACATCCTAAAACTTGGAATCAACATTAGGATGTCAGAGCTATTTACACTACCAGGCAGGGTACTTATAGATTTCAATGTGCATACGAGCAGTCACCCATATGAGATGCAATTTTCTCATGGTAAGTGTGGTTGCAAATCCATCAGTTGAAAACCCAACACCTTGAGCATGGTTGCATCCAACCTCCTGCACAGTTGATTTTGACGCATTATCAACAATAACACTTGAATAGAGAATCTAAACACTCTGGGAAGAGCATATGACATGATTTTCCATTTGTTATGGCACATAATTATCTGAAGACGTGAGAAAATAAAGAAAAAGAAATGGCAACAAAGAAAATATGAAGGATACAGACAAAAGAAGGAGAAAATTGTGAAGAAGAAGAAAATGAAGATGAGAAAGAAGATAAGCGAAGACAAAAGGACTTGAATCTGTCATATTCGTGAACAGGTAGAAAGCAGCGACCAGCATTCTGATAAAGCAGAATTAGCAAAGAGACAATAAATATTAAGCTTCTACTAACAATAAAATGCAGAAATAAGTTTCTCTTGCCAAATAGATAAGAATCCAACAAAGCATTGATCAAGCTCAGAGAGAGAGAGAGAGAGAGAGAGAGAGAGAGAGAGAGAGAGAGAGGTCCATCAGTTAAATTTCTAATATTCTCTTACTTATGGGTTGTGTGTTAATAAATTATTAGAATTTTAAAGAATTCAAATGCTAAACCAACTGTATGCAAATAGCAGAAAGTCATGCAGATTTTTCAAATATAGAAAACCAATTTTTTTTTATAAAATCCACAAGTTTGCAACATTTATACATATGCTCAGACATGCACCATCAAACCAGAGTTAAAAACGGCATAAAGCTCCAATTTTTATACTGAAAAAAGAGGCATACTGAACTACACAAGTGGAGATATATCGCGTACGGGGCTATTAATTAATTTTAAAGAAGATTCAAGTGCGATATATTACAAAAAGACAAAAAAAGAAAATATTAAAAAGAGCTTTCAGAGTTTTTCCAAAAAAAAAAAAATGCCAATTATTCACACTTTCGGCCAGAAATTTTATGGAATTCACGAGTAATATATTTCTTATCTCCCCAAATTAACAGTCATGTCAATTTTTTACAATCAAAAGACGAACTTATCAAAATCCACTAGAAAAGAAATAGCAAAAAACCCATAATCCCTTGAAATGCAATTGATAAAATGTAATCGCTGAATTACACAAACCTGCAAGAGATTGGCAATGGTTTCAACTGTAGCAGTCTTATTAAGTCCCACCTCATAGCACCTCACTATGAAGCTTTCTTTATAAGACAAGCCATCTTCACTCAAGCTGCCAAGCCGGAGCCGATCGGCCAGTGTCGGGTCGGGGCTCGACTCCTGCTGTTTGGTTTTCGCATCGCCAGTGGCCACCGCCAGAACCCTTAACAATTGGGCCTTCCGAGCCCGGTCCGAAGAATTGCACGACACAAATCCATTTCCGTTTTGCCGACGAATTGAATTAGAAAATCCGAAAGTGCTCCGGTTCTCGCTTATGGCAGCATTGCATGCTGAAAATGCCCCTCCCCTCAACAGCATTTTGCTCTTTATTATCAAAATTTTCAATTCCTTTTCGAGGACTTTTGAAAAATTACAAAGATTTCATGCCATAGAAATTTCACGCTCCCTGTAATTTGGTGTGCGTCTGAGTTTTTTTAGTGTTGTCGACGGGACCAACGAAGACAAAGGGAGCTATGAAATTGGGCTTCGATTTCTGGGAAAATTAAAGTTTTTGCCACCGAACCGCTTAAGACGGTGGCTTTTCTTGTTTTGACTATTAGGGATTAAAAAACAATTTGTGCTTTCAATTTTTTTTTTTTTTTTTTTTTTTTTTTGAACTCTGATTTTGAATAGTTCAAAAATACTGAAAATCAATGTAGTATCATTTTAACTGGTTATCTAAACCTACCAAATTGACAATTTTGATAGTTTCTTGTATTTTTTTTTTCCAATTTTACCATCTATAAAATAATTATTTCTAACGGTATATTTTCTCCAAAACTAACTTATAAATAAAAATATATTAACAATAGGTGAAATATTACTTTATAAAATAAGAAAACTTATAATAAAAAAATTACTTATAAGTAAAAAATTAATTTAAAAAATTAAAATACTGCTAAAAAGGCAAAAATTCACTTAAAATTATTTAAAAGTAGCATGCTTAGGAGTTTTTATTTCATCGGTTTTGACCATTTTGGTTGGCATCATTTATGATGGGTTGAAAAATAGGTATTTGCTAGTATTTTTAGGTATCGATTTTAGATGGTTAAAAATCACCCAAGGCCGTATAGTATAATTTTGACTTGTTCTCTCAACCCACAAAATTAACGAGCTTTTGTCATTTCTCATATCTTTTTTTAATTTTACCCTTTATAAAATAAATATTTAGAACATATGTGTGCCCCATTTTTTTGCAAAAAATGAATTTTATAATAGTGATTTGATAGAGAATGTGTGGTTAAAAATAAGAAAAATTTTTGAATTTGCGTGTAATATTATTTTATCGAAGAACGTGTTGTTGAAAATAAGAAAAAATATATATATTTAGAAAATAATGATGATCAAATAAGTGCTTACAACCAATACATTTTCTTCAAAACTAACTTTTAAATAAAAATATATTAACTAACAAATTATTTACAAGAAAAAATACATTATAATTAAAAATAATAATTATAAGTAAAATATTACTTATAAAATAAGAAAAATTACATTACAATTAAAAAATTACTTATGAGTGAAAAACACTTTTAAGATAAAAATTCACGTACAGAATATATAAAGTTTCTCATAAGTAAAAAATTATTTAAAAATATAAAATTAACTTATAATTGTAAACTTACTTATAAGTAAAAAATATTAACTTAAATTTTAAGTAAATATTTAAATTTATATAATTTTTTAAGTTAAATATTAACTTATATGTAAAAATTTACATATGAGTAATATATCATTTATGAATAAAAAAAATTCATTCAAGAAACTATAAACTTTTCACTAAGGACATATATGTAATTTTATTCTTATAAAAAAATTTAGAATTGATGGATAATAAATCTCAAGTATAGGTTATATTTTCAAAAATTCCTACTAAAACCACTAAAAATGACACTTTAAAAAACACTCATAATAGATATTCTGAAACTCCCAAGCATGCCCTAGGGGGGGTTTGGCGATGGTAGTTTGACACCACGAACAAATATGCAGATTGAGAAAGACAAGTGGATTTGCAATGCTTCTTTCTCCATATTTAGGACATGTTTGTGATTAAGGTTGGTAAGGTGAAATCTCAATAATTCATATTAGGACCAATTTGATTTGTATCTTATCAAGGTTGCAAGATTAGAATCGAATCAGTTAGTTCAACCAGAAAAAAATCAGAATCATTTTTATTACATAGAAAAATTGGACCACTCATTGATCATTTGACCTTTTACATTTTGTAGATCGACGTTCGAAACAACTTTAAATCATTGATTCTATCAAGTACCGGACTAGATTGAATTATGCTCACACCTGATTGAATATGTTGAGAGAAGAAACAAACGTAAGGAAGTTTCTTAATTGTTTGTTTAATAACTGCAATGCAGGATAATGAACAAGTCATTTGTTTTTCTCCATAAAAAGTGATGGTTTTTGAATTAAAATAGAAAAACCATTAATTCATTTAAACCAATGAATAGAAAACAAATTCAAAAGAAGGCTTGAGCTAAACAAGTGGTTGGCTTTGTACAATTTGTATTAATCATAAAGGCAACATTAAATGTTCGTTCTATTTGGAAATAGGGATGGCACATGGTCTCGTCTTGAAATTCTCAAATCATTTCATAGTATTAAAAAGAATAAGTAAATGAAAAATATTTTAGTCTTGCTCTGTTTCAAACTCGCCTCTTGAAAAATAACTTCTACTCTTATATTCTTTTATATTTTATATTTTTAAAATTTAAATGATACTTGAAAAATAAAATAAAATTACAAAAAAGGAAAGAAATAAAATACTGCAAGCATTGCAATATACTTCCTCCATCCAATTTATATAAGCTCATTTTCTTTATTTTCTTGTCCCGTTATATAGTTTTTTTCTTTATTAAGAATGTTTTATTTTGTTCGATTATTAATATATCATTGTTACTTTATTACTTCCAATAATAATTTATTAATAGTTATTGATAATTAAATAAGGATAAACTGAGAATTTTTTTGTCAAAAGTTGATTTTTCAATAACATTTTCTTAATTCATGTAAAAAATAAAATAAACATATATAAATATGATGGAGGGAGTACTTTTTATTTTCTGTCCTTCTTGAAATAATCAATGCTACATATTTGTAATATGATAAAGTGTGAATTATTATTATTATTTTCATCCTCGAAAATTTGCCATTGGCTGCCCTAAAAACGAGGGATTACCACATATTTCTACACCAAAACTAGAGTAGGATAAGATTGACCAACCCTCATTCATTAATTCGCATCTACCCACACCCCCATATTGTGTAACAATTTTTTCTTAATAAAATAATAGGAATAAAGCAACTGCATTCAATTCGCCGTATTACCAAGGGGTAAAGATGAATACCCAAGAATTACAATTTATTAATGGACGGTTATAATATTATCACGATAATTTTATTTGTTACGTCATATTTTAATTGCAGTGAAACTTCTCAATCCTTATTCATTGTAGCAATTATTTTCGTAAGTTTTTTCGTCGAATTTTTATTTTCTACCTTCCATTATTAAGTATGTCTTTATTTGATAATTATTTATATTAAAATATTTTATTTTCACTCTTTGAAATGAGGAAAAATATTTTTTTGTACTTTTTATTAGTTTATTTTCAAAAAATGTGATGTAAAAATTAAGTTGTTTTACGTCATAATGAGCGAATATTTAGAAACTTAATTTTAATTAAAATGTGGTACAAGAAATAAAATTTGTTGTGCGAATATAATTACCTTTTATTGATTCTAGGATTATGCTACTTTGACATAAAAATGGTACATAATGGACAAATAATTGAATGCCACGTGTCCTTTTTTTTTTCTTTTTTTTTGGGTGGGGCCCTGTTTGGTACACATTAAAATTCACATTCTTATTCTTCTATTTGTTTTCAACCACACATTCTTCAATAAAATAATATTTTTCATTACATCAATAACTTTTCCTTCTTTTTCAACCACACATTCTCCATCAATCTACTATTTCAAAATATATTTTTCTAAAATAATGTGGATCAAACACACCCTAAGATCTTTGATTCTGAGTTAGGACTGACAAAGGGCCATGCCATCGTATCAATGCAATTAATGTCACTAAATGATGAAGAAGACCCAAGAACTCCAATTTATTGATTCCACCTGCTTAAAACTTAGAAGTGACAAAAATCCTGAAAATGACCCCAAAGAGAAATACTAGTTCTTTTAGTACTTGTTGAAAAACTCATGTACAAACCTGAAGTAGAAGAAGATCAAAACTCAAAACAAAAACACAGGAATGAAGTCTTGAAACACTTACATGATACGTTTTCTTCAGAGCAAATCTGCTCCGCCTTGGATTACTTTGGAATTTACGACAAATAGTTTCAATGATACGACAAACTTTGAGAGTTTGTCTTACACTTTTACATAGTAATTTTCCCAAGACATCTAAAATAGATCTTGATCAACAATTCAATTCATTATTAAAATTCTTTTAGTTTCCAGTTAGATTTAGCTAAAACAATACAAACAATTTAGACTAAATTAAGGAAAAAAATATTGATTTATTTGCTCGTGGCAATTTCAGGAATTTTCTTAAATTCTGGGCTCATCCAAACAATGTATACATCATTTTGAAGTCATGGAACATATTAAAACACATTGCCCTGTTTTTGTGTTGCAGTGTAAACTTGTAAGTACAGGTATAGTGTAAGATGATATATACCTCTGTTCATTCACTTCACAATGTCTGCTGCACAAATTTTCAATCTTTACACAAGTTTTTGCTGATTAAAAAGACAATTCTATCTGTGTCCAAATTCTCAATATTTTTCTTATCGATATTTGATATGTTCTGAGCACATCTGGGTCACGACAAATTAGTTAAATAATATGCAAAACTAAGTAAAAAGTATGCATAGACCATATTAATATACCAGATATTGATAATAAATGTTAAAACATCCATCTCGGAGATGAATGGACTGCACTTGGTCGGGGCCTGTTTGGCTGCCGCTCCAAGTTGTTCCGCTTCTTCATGATTGAAGAAACTGTGGGACTGAAGAAGTCATTACTCCTATGAGACGTTGTGCCTTGTGAGTACACATTCCTTCCTTGCAAAAAGCTTCTCTGCTTTTCTGGCATTGTCCTATGAGCAACTGGATTTTTCTGCACAGCATCCCATCTATTGTAATTTACACAACTTTGACTCCTTCCAACTTGTTGAAACTTTCCCCCTCTAGGACTAGGGTAGTTACGACTTTCAGCAGTTTCGGCAGAATACATTGTAGTTTCACCTTCGCTACTGTATTCATGCTGGAACTCTGAGAACTCAATGGGGGATGAACATAATTGGACATTACTCTGGGCCCCATTAACAGACCCTGTTGACTCAGCATCTAGCATGCGGTCAGATAGGACTCTGTCACTATGTTGTTCTACTTCTAGTGGCTGCGGCAGTGAGGTCTCCTCGACAAAATTTTCATCACACTTGGAGGGCATTTTCCTCACTGGTGGTGATGATGAAACTGTAGCTTTAGCAATTCTTGCTGGAAAATTGATGTCCAAAGGTTGATATTGGTTACTTTCCCTCTTTCCAACTGGGACTGAAGTCAACTTTGGGGAATTGTAGATTTCAGGAGTAGGAATCCCCTGTACATGAGTCTTTGCACGTGGAGCAGCAGTCAAGGTCTCATCCTCACAAGTATTCACAACAGAAGTACAGCTTGGTCCAGGCTGCTCTCCAAGTTTGGGAATAACATTTGATGATGATGGAGTTCCCTCATTCTCACCTTCGGTGGACTTAAAAACTTGCCGCATTGTGAAGGATGCACAAGAATGCTCACTTTTCTGACCAGAAGACATCAAGCGAATTATAGGTAATTTGGGTTTGTTGAGTTCATCGAGATTCCCCTCCCAATGCTGGTTTAACCAATCACAGATGATGGGGATAGGAATACCAAATTGCATGGGAAAATCCTTCTTGCATGATGATGTCGACGATGATGAAGTTGAAGAGGATTTGGTGTTTGGCGATGTGGCAAGTTTCATAGGATCACAAACCATAAATGCAAGATTTCCATGAACGTCGAAACCAGCAGAACCTGGGATCCATGTTACTCCATCAGTAGACAACTTTATAAGATTATCAGTGGCTATTACTACCTTTCCTTCACCGACAGTCAGATCCTGCTTTGCAGCGTAGCCCAAAAGATAAACTGCAGTTCCTAGATCCAAATTTGGTTTCGAACATGTTTTCAAGTAGTGATGCTGCTGCACTGACATCGAGTCTCCATCCGTGATATCAAGACCCACTATTGTCAAATCAAGAACAGAGCTTGTAATAAAGAACCTGGAATCAAGTAAGGATTTTAGAGAATCATTGTAATTTCTGAGAGTACGGATGTTGAGCTAAACTCTTATATAAAATGAAAGAGAGATTTTAGAAGAAGAAGAAGAACAGGGGACTGTTTACAACAGCATGGCTAAGCACGAGACAAATCTGACATATTCAAAATCTCTTCTAAACTGTGGAGAATTCCAAAATCTTGTCCTCAAGTATTCCAAACTTATCTAAATCTAAAATGCTCGAACCTTTTCTCTAAGCATAAACCCAAGGAGAAGACTTGATAATATTAGGGAGGGTATGTACTATGATCAAATCCCTCCAGCTCTCCTCAACTCCATGGGGCCAAGCTCTCCATTTCTCAAAAGATGTACTGGGGAATATTCGAGAATGAGAAGAAATAATTGTCCAAAACGCAAAACCTATCAGTCAACTTTTAATTTAGTAATTAGTGGTGTATTAAGATTTTCACATTCAGCTAGTCAATTGCAAATATAGAAACTGACCCATTACCTTTCCAATTGACATAAACTTCACTACATAGAACCAAAAAGGGTATTAAACATGCAAGCATCAATATCTCAAAATTCTTGTGCGTAATCACAGTAAATTTTCAAGTGATATTTTATTTTCAATCCCTGTTACACAAAAATTGATCATATGTTCTTTTATGAATACTGTGAGGTTCACGAAAAAGTTACTCTAAGGAAGACTCGAAGTAATTCTCACAGATGAAGGTTTGTTCTTTGTGTTGATTTTTGTTTTGAATTTTCTGATTCTTTGTCATGACTCATGAGTACCTTCGAATATCTATTCTGTAAATCTGTTATTCTGAATAACATTAGAACTTATAATAATGACTTTTTAAGTGTGAAACTGTTAGAAAAATATATTTCACATTAAATTTTTCTGAGTGATGATAATTGTTGTCATTAAATATAAAAATTTATCCCATACCGGTATTTCAAAAGGATAATTATTACCAAATTAATTCTGTTAAAAATTGTGAACTGGATAGTAATAGTTTTGGGTTCTCTGTGGAAGTTATATGTATGTTTGGTAAAGCTTTTTGTAGGTAACAAGTCATGGGTCCTATAGAATGTGTGAATTAAAAATGAATAAAAGTTGTGGATCCTACATAATATATAGATAAAAATGATGTTTGACAAGCTTATAAGCTTGAATAAATTTAACTAAACATAGTCTATACTGAGCCTATCCAAGAAAATTTAAGAATCTATGCTCATGAATGTAAAAGTTTACTGACTTTCCAGATTTTGTTCAGATTGCTTTAAAGGAAAGAGGATTGATCAGTGGACGACATCTTTCTTCGTGATAGAATTATACCGTAATTAGAACAAAGCAACATCTAATTGTTACTTATCCTATCGATGAACTATGTTTCCAACAGAAAAAAACCAGTTTCTTCAACTCAGCACAAGAATGAAATTTATTCTATGATGTGTTTTCTCTTGGCATCTTATAATAGAGCTCCTGCGTACTAATTCAGTGCTATGAACAGTAAGCATATAATGCTGCCCATTTTTCTGGTAGCCACACCGCCTCGTAAGCACATTTTAGCATGCAAAGATGCTCTCAAAGTGTAAGGAATAGTAACATAAATTTTAATCTTTATTTTCTCAATAAATATTACAAAGTTAAATTACACATCAAGACATTTATGTCTGGTCATGAAATGCAGCATCCTATTTATCTAGCGTACAAATCATTATTAGATCCTAGAGGATCAGAAACAAATCACGACTCGTGAGAAATATAAATTGCTAGCAACCCTAAATGAAACTGGTTCAATTGTTCCATTTTCAGAATTGGTATTCAAATAACTTCTTTACAATTCAGGGTATTAAGTAATAGGGCAAATAAAACAGAACAAAGGGTAGAATGTGATTAATAACTTGAGAGTTAACCACTTAATCTTCACTCGACCGTGAATAAAAACAAAGCTATTTATGAGAAGTTACTTAAGCTAAAAATTCTTATATCTTTAGATGAACTGCGACGATAATTTCCTGATTTCTATCTGATCCAAAATTAAACAAGAATAACTAGGAGTACACACACGTCTACCTATCTGCAATGCTGCACAGTTAATTCAATCCTCCAAGCATTTTGTTTTTCAATCAACTAATTTATTGCACATACATATTATCACATCACCGAACTAAACCATCAGAATATTTAACTCTACGCACATACAGAAAATTAGAACTACATTAATTCATCTATTTATCCAAAAAAAAAGACATAAAAAATATAAATACGGAAGAAACGTATGCCCGTAAAAACTAACCTATGAGGGAAAAGTGAAGCTGAGAGGCCATTCTGTAGGCGGATCTCAGCGGCCTCAGCAGCAGCGACAGAAGGAAGGTTGACATGGGTGGTGAGGAGTAGATTCCGGTGGATCAAAAAACCAGTTCCACCTGAAGCAATTCTGGCCATGGAAGGACCTTTGCCGGAGAAAATGGCTGCCTTAAGTCTCTCCGTCTTGCCTCCGCCATTACAAAAACACCATGACTCCCCCCAAACCCTCATTTTGTCCCAACCCAAAAAGAAAAATCCCTTAGAAACTATAGATCCAAAAATGTAGAGCTAGAAACGAAAATTCAATATACCCTTTTCTCACTCTAGCTAGCTGAAGAGTGTTAACAACAAATTTCTAATAAATGTGGGTTTATCAGGTGAAAAAGGATAGCCAAAATGCGAAAAATACAGAAAAAATAACATCTGAAAAAATAATTAGGGACGAATGTGAAGCTAGCCGCGAGGCTATGTGTATATAGGGCAGAGCAGGGGGTACGGGTGTGGGTATAGGTATGAGTGGGGTGTATCACTATCACCAGCTAAGCTTGGATATGGAGTGTGGAATGATTATGCATGACGGTAACATATTTGACGGCGGATTTTTGAGATTCAAGGGCGAATAAAGTAAAACTCCATGAATATGCAAGGTTATTATTTTCACTCCACGTTTCTATTTTAATTATTGACCTTTATTAATTATTTTATTAATATTTTTAACTTTTTTCTTGATCATATTCTTATTTTTAATATCTTATTAATAAGAAAACATTATCCTTAATTCTTAATTCATGCTCAAAAGAAATTGTTTATGTGCTTTAAAATGATAGTTAAATATCTAATCACATTTTTACTTTATTGTTATTTTTGCCTTTTTAAAAATATAATGGAAATATGAAACTATTTACTCTATTTAAAAAAATAAAAAATTGGAGAGAAAATATTATCAGAAACAATTTATGTTAATTTGAAAGTAAGAATGTGATGAAAAAAATTTGAGAAATAAATGTGACAATGTATACATGTTATGAACCTCCAATTTAATTATTAAAAACCCCAGTGTGAATATATTTAGCTATATGCCAATTCTTCATAAATATAATTTTTCTTTTTCTTTTTCTTTTTCTTTTTTAATATTTAGCAAATGGAGCTCTTTATATTAAGTTCATGTTAGGCCCCATTTTTAAATTTTAGTTTTTAACACATATTTTATAAATTTTACAATTTTTTTTAATCAATTTTTCAAATAATATATTTCACTAAAATTTATCGGAATCTATTAAAAATTTAATTTTTATCAAAACCAAACATATGGTGAGTGTTTAAATTAGAAAATAGAGCATGTGTTGGATGCGAAAGCCTGTAAAGTTCAAAGCAATGAGCAAATGGTTCGTGTGCTAAAATCGTTTTAAGTTATTTTGTTCAATTCAAACGTTAAAGTTAACAAATGATTTCAAGACGATCACTCTTAACAACCTCAAAAGTGAGCCTCTCATGTCAAAAGCGAAAAAGCTTTCATCCTTTCACTTTTTTTCTGCCCTCTTATAGTTATACAACGAACATGAGAGCGAAATAAATAAGATTCTATGAACTTTTGAACGTTAATTTACAAAATGACACATTTCTAACAAGGAAAAATAAAAACATAACACAAAATTTTAACTTTTCTTTAAATCTATAATAGGCTAGATTACAAGACACCATTCTAACAAAAGGTGAAGTGCATTTAAAATATTGTACTCCTACCTACACCTCAAATTTATCGACACGAGACAATAGTACAAATTTGCTTCTTGTTGAAGTGAATGAGAAGTGGAACAACGCGTGGGATCATGTACCTAAAAATCTATATAGTCAGACACTTAGGCTCCATAACAAATTTAAGCACCCACCACCACATTAGTGTAATCATCCATGCAATAACCAAAGTACTGCTAACTAAATGCTAATTCTAAATAGTTTGAGAAACACCCAATGACAACACTACTATTCAAAATTCAATAAATGCATGTTATATTGGCAGACTGGATTGGTCGATATAAGTAACAATTCAACCTAGCCCAAAGATGAAGTGAGCTAGAGTGTTGAGATCAGCATCTACGTTGCAAGACCGTGATGTGATTTGATTATAATGTCACCCCTAAGACAACCCAGTTATGCTAATTCAGTATGCCAGTACAAATATGTGAGGGTGCAGATGCATACATAAAAAATCTGGCAAATTGGTAGACTCAGTGGAAAGGAATCAGAAGAAACCTAAAATCTTTCATCAACTTGAATCTGTAATGATTTTTATATAGAAAAAGGAAAACGAATGAAGAATAAGAAGGAAACAAATAACTGCACAAATCAAAAAGTCGATTTCGACAAACAGAACATTCCCATGAAAATCAACACCTGAGGGTTCCCAACAACTAAACAGATGGTGTGGAAGAGTTAGTACTTCTGTTCTACTATTCACAGGGCATACATCTTTGATTAACAGATAAATGGTTCCAAACAGGTCGCCTCCTTACACAACGAAAGTTGACACCACAATAATAACACAACAAATGATGGGACCCCCACATAGTTTGTACTCCACAAGCAGCATCAAGTTCCCTCGGATTTCTCTAAAGCTGCAAAAGAAAGTAACAGCAAAAAATCAGTAAAATAGATAGCGACCTGGTTGCAAGTACAAACATGCAAACAAATGTTCATACGCGCACACAGAGAGAGAGAGAGAGAGAGATTACTATTGTAGTTCAGAAGCTTCTCAATGAGATCAACATGAGTCATCAGCATTCTCCGGCAGCAATATCGAACCAACCCCAGTGCATCAAGAGCATCTCTGCAAACAAAACCATTTAACATTATAACCAGAATACAAGTTAAGTTTCCTGCTTCAATTTTTTAACGACAACTATGACGATGAAATTATTGATTTTAGGGGCTTCATGCACAATCTATATTGGTTTACAGTAATGGGTCGTGTAATGTTGCTGAAAGTTGATAAAAACTAGTGGGTCCGATGAAATATGTAGTAAAAGGTGGATAAAAGTTGTGGGTTCATGAAAGGCGTGGTTCAAAATAATGTTTTGACTAAACCAAAAGCTTTTTAGCAAACAAGACCTTTACCAAACAAGCACTAAGCTACATTACTGGGAAAATGTGAATTGTGATAAATAACTATGTTTCTTTCAGGTGATAACTAGAAACAAGAGAAAGAATATTTCATGATAAATCCAAGAACGGGTTACTAGAAAGCACATCTTTCTAGATCAGTTTTTTTTTAATTTTAAAATATTGAATTCATATGCAATCGGCTCTTTTTTTGTTTTTCCCTTCATTCTGATTTAATTTTGTTCCTAGATTGAAGTTCTTCAATCCAGCTGATAGAACCATTCACAGATTTTGTCTCCACATAAAGACTCTTTCATTCACAACTATATCCTTTTTTTCCTGATATATATTCAATGCAATATTACTACACATAAAAGTTTCATTTTTAGAATGACAACTATTATTTTCTTCTAATAAGTTTATGTAATTGCAAATGATCTTAAAGCCTCTATTATTCTTCCATTGGAAGCATGCGATACAAAATGTGTGGTGCGTCTTTCTCCTTTTCTTTCTGCTTTTCATAGATCTTTGAGGTTAAAGGCAAGTATGGCAGATAAAGAGATCATTAATGAGAAACCATGTTGTATGGGTCAATATCCTTCTAATCTTTTATCCTTGGTGCCAAGAGATGGTAAGCAAGCAAGCATCAAAACATTCAAAACACAAAGGATGACAACAAGCATTTGAGCAACATTCAAAACACAAGGGTGGCAATGGACCAAGTCAAGCTGCACTGGCCCACAAGCTTTTCGCTTTTTTAGACAGAATTTAAAGAAAAATACAGAAAAAATTAAATATGGATAAAAAACAAGAAAATGTAAAGCCATTGAATAATAATATAAGGAAAGGCTTTACTTGCCAGTTGCCAAGCTTGGCCTGGCTCGCCTGGCCGAAATCCAAGCTCAATTCGGCCCACGGGCTAGTGGTGGACCGAGCTGAGCCAGTCTGCCAAGCAAGTGGGTGGCCCAGGCCAATTGTCACCTCTAATATTACTTCTGGATAAAAGCCACTAATTACATCCATCAGTAACATATTTGCTGATAATTTTGGTACAGTTCTGAACTCAAAGTAAGGCATATACGTTGAGAAAATTAAAGCATGAGTAGAAAAAACACAACAATGAATTAGCCAGAACGAACATGTTTGCACTTGAAGTTATGCATAATTGCAGATTAACAATACTTTTAATTAAAACGCATTCCTGAAATTGAGTATCATAATCAGGACATTAAATACTAAATAAAGTGACCTCTACCAACAAAACTAAAACCTTTAGCTACAGAAACAACAATGAACTCACCCTTCCGTGTAATCGGCCTGGAGTAAATCAAGATACGTATCCCATTTATTTCCAATCACCTAAATAAATAAACAAAAAATCTCTTATTATTGATTAATACAATGAGCTATTGAGAAAAAAATTGCAAGAAAAGATACAAAAAAGTTTATCACCTTTCCACAAGTGAAGCAACGGACGGGAATTATCATCTTTGCTCTTTAGGTTTTTATCTCTGGGAAAATCCCTTCTTACTCAGGACAAGTACGCCTCCTTGAAGAAAATCGGTTTATTTATTTATGGGCACAGGTCCGAGTCGGGCCGAACAGCCGGATTCTGACCTTTTAACTTAAAGTCGCGTTTCTGTCCTGGAAAAAGAACAGTGGTGCGACTTATATACTGCCTCCATTGTAAATTATAATAGAGAAAATTGCAGCCGCGGTCCCAAACTTTTTCATTTGTTGCATACGTTACCTCAACCTTCACTTTGTGCCACCACAGATCCCAAACCTTTGAAAAATTCACACCGGAGGTACATCTAGACATAAACCGTCTAAATCACAATTAGTCAACCTGAAAAATTGAAAAATTAGTTATTTTGACCATTTTAAGAAGGAACATTTTCGTCAATACAGTAATTTTCCTTTAAAAACAATAAATAAAAGAAAAAAATCATCATATTCTTCAAACACCCTACCCAACCCACCCACCCACCCACCCTTCCCCAGCACCAAAATCCTGCTGCCAATCACCACTGTGGCAGCCGCAAACGCCAAGGTATATATTAGATGTTTTATTCGTTTATTCAGTTTTTTGGATTTTGTGTAATCTATTGAATGGAGATTTAGTTCTTTAAATTCTTAATAAATTTTCTATTTGGGTTCATTTCAAAACCCCCAGATTCTTTGTTATTTTTCAGATTTTGTGTATCTTCAAGAATATGGTAGAGGAAATGGTGGATGGTTTGTCATATATAATACCCCATTTGGGTTTTCCTTTAAATTCCAAGATTTATTTTTAAGCTTAAAGGGAAAATGGGTCGAGAATAAAACATGGATATGAGTAGTTGTGGTGGTTGTGATAGCGGCGTTGGAGATTGTGCCAATAATTCGAAAAAGGTGAAGCAAAAAAAAGTTCTCCAGTAGGGATTAGGCGTGGCTCAACTAGAAAATATTAGATTGGAAGAACAATAAAAAAATGATGTAGTTATACTAGCAGCTTCTTTTGACCAAATCAATTGTTTCACCTTCTTCAAATTCAATCCCTCTAGTCTCACCATCACCAAATGATCTTCCTTTGCGTGATTCTTCATATAATCTTGCCCAATCAATCCCATATATTGAGTTTTTACATCTGAATTCAGTTCAATTATTGAAGTCATATGTGAGTGGAGGGGAAACATGTTTGGAGCATAGCAGTTGGTCTAAATTGTGGAATTGTAAGTACAGTGCGATGAGGGCATAGATCAGATTGTGGGAATTCGCCGATTCCTTGAATGGTGGTGGCGTTTACGGCGATGGGTGGCAGGATTTTGGTGTTGGGGGTGGGTGGGAGTGGGAGTGGGGTGGGTGGGTGTTCGAAGAAGAAGATGGTGATTTTTTTCTTTTATTTATTATTTTTAAAGGGAAATTATCGTATGGATATGAATGTCTCTCCTTAAAATGGTCAAAATAACTCATTTTTCAATTTTCCAGGTTGACTAACGGTGATTTAGACGGTTTCTGTCCAGATGGACCTTTGGTGCGAATGTTTCAAAGGTTTGGGATCTGTGGAGACACAAAGTGAAGGTTGAAGTAAAGTCTGCAAAAAATGAAAAGGTTTGGGACTGCGGCTACAATGTTTCCGCTATAATATCGCATTATCCTTAGTTTTTTTAAAAGTCAGCTGATTTACTACTCCAAAACCCTAACCCTAGTTCTACGTTTGTAAACATTCACAATCCTATTGTACTGCTAGTGTTACTACATTTCTCAGTCTAATTGCCGAAATTCCATATTTTTCTTCTCGTTGAATCGAATTTGAGGAATCCAGATTCGAGACAGCTTCGATAGACGCAATAAAACTAGCCGCTACTAATAATATTGGGGTAAAATTCTAGAGAAAAAAGGTTATAATTTGATTTTCCATTTGTGTTCTGATTTAACTTGAAAATCTGACTCATCTCTTTGGTATTTTTGTTTCTTAGTAGGATCGTTTAAATCTGCGGATATGAAAATATATAAGGCAATCTTTTCGCATTCTCCCTTTTAATTTCCCGCAAGAAATGGCAAAACTTTCATGTAATTATTATTACTACTGTTCGTAATTGGATGGGGAATTATTTTCCTTTCTTGCTCGTCTCACTTTCCCGTTGTGATGGCTATATGTTACTGTAGTATATTTATATATTTTGATCGCAACATTTTGATTGGAAAATCAGAAAACCTTGCCCTTTGTAATCAGTATCTTCTGAAGACAGTGCAATTGACCAGACCTCAGGGCAAGTATAAATTTTGTGCATCTGTGGTTGCATAATGCGTTCGCCGAGCTGCTGTTGCTGTTGAATAACATGTTATTTTTCTATTTCTTCTATCTTAAAATTGATTAAATGCACTGTACATAGCTTGTCCAAGTTAGCTGAACAACTTCTGGTTACCCTTTTGTATTTCTATTGAAAATCATTTTTCCTCTCTATAACAGAAGGCATTACCTATTGGTAATATACCCTCATAGCACAATTTTACTTTTGAATGACATATTTTTAATCCTCCATCTAACCTTAAGCAGTTTCATGTTCTCATAAATGAATTTCTTTCCAGTTGAAGGGCTTTTTTTCTCATGATTTATTAATTTGTTTTGATCTGGCACTTTTTGTGCCATAATTTGTGTTTAGAGTCTATGCATTAGTGATTTTAAGCAGCGCCATATGATGTTTGGGAAATTGCGCAAGGGCTTTGAGTTCCATTATATTTTTTAATTTAAAATGGGACTGTGAAATCGATTGATGATATATCCCATCTGATGGCCTAAGTTTTACTGTGTTTTCTTCCATTTCCCCTTTCCCATTATTAGATCTTTTTCTTTCTTTTATCTTAAGCTCTAAACTTATGCAGTGCTAATGTTTTTCCTTGTGTCCAATTTATGCAATGCATACATCTTAGATCTAAACTTACACTCAAGATTAGATGTTCGAGAAAATTTAAGTTGTGTTATATGATGTTCTGGTGTTGTAGTTGAAATGTTAACACTAAATATCTTTTAAAATGTAATGACTAGGGGGCTGGAAGTACTTTTTTTCTATTTCATTCTTCTTTTTGATGATTTTTAAGTTTCCTTATTTTAATTGTACCAAGTTCGTGGTACTGATTACTTTTCATGTTGAACTATTGTGCTGTATTTACGTTTTGAGCTCGTGTTTCTGTGAACTTGTGCCTTGTGATGATGATATGCGTCAAAAGGGCTTTGAGTTATGTTATCTGATGACAATATTATTTTTCCTTGTCTAAAATTAGATTAAGCAGTTATCTGCTTATCATTTTCTTTCAATCATTAACTGAAAATATATTACTGTTTTACTTGATTTCCTTCCTGAGCTTTGTATCCATCCCTCAGATATTCAGACACTAAATAACATGAGATGTTTTAATGGAAGAGTTCATTAACTTCATTAGTACTCTAATTGCAGCCTTTCTTCTATTTGTCTGCTTTTGTTCTGTATGGTAGTTGGCTTATGCTGTTCAATAGGTCTCAGGGCCTGAGGTCAGATTCACAATTTATAGTGGGAATCTGTTTTGTTTAGAGTTTTTCTACATAAAGATGCTTCTTTTGGAAGTTAACTTCTGTTGTGTCATATTAGGGGCAACGTGATGGATTAACTTATTAAGCCCTTGTTTGATTCCCATTTTTTTTCAAAATACATTTTTCTCTATTTTCTTTTCAACCACACATTCTTCAATAAAATAGTATTACACGCAAACTCAAATTTTTTTCTTATTTTTTAAACATTTTCCATCAATCTACTATTCCAAAATGTATTATTTACCTTTTAATGGGGCTCAAGCACACCCTAATTAATAAATGGATTTGGTGTATCTGAAAAGGAGTATGAACACTTGAATGACTTGGGAGAAATCTTTATTTGTTAATAATTAACATTTTTATTTGTAGTGTGATATTTGCATCACTTAAGTTCTCCATCAGAGACGTGGGCTTGTTCTCTTCGGTTGATATTTGTCTTGAGCTTGACAAACCCAACCTTTGATTATATCTCTTTGAGATGGCCCATTTTTCAATTTATATTGATAATGTTTTGTGTGCTTAAGAAACGAACTTTGAAGTAAAAAAGGGTTCCATTGGTGGCAGATCCAATGAAACATATTGTGAAGATTATGACATTGCTGGTGTATCTATCAGCTGTCTGGATTAGTCTGTTGCTAACATCGGTAATTCCAGAGAGCTATACTTGGTTGGTGAGCTTCATACTTCTTGTCTGTATATTTTATACCAGTATATCCTCTTCTCCATTTTCGCACTTAACTGAGGCTTTTGTCTACTTGTTTTCTTCCTGCCAGCTGCCTCTCTACTTCGTTGTATCACTCGGATGCTATGGTTCGTTAATGGTTGGGATTGGTCTGATGCAATTCCCGTGTTGTCCACAGGAAGCAGTTCTGTTACAAAAGGTATTTTCACAGCCTCTTCTTTTAAGTTTTTCTATGACACTTGTTGAAATATTACATTTGCTTTATTAACTGCTTCCATCTTGTAATCTTGTGAAAGTCGGGGCTGAGGGTGGACTTCACAAAAGCTGTTGGTTGAAAAATAACTGACTTTGTTTGGTGTGCTTCTTTGGATATTCATACCTGTCAGTTTCACGTTGTAGGATATTATTGAAGCCAAGGATTTCCTGAAGACAAGAGGGGTCGATGTTAGTTCAAATTGAATGGCAGATCTACGACTGTCATGGTTATTGGATGTACTTGTAATGAAAGTACTTCCTTAACAGAGCAATTCTTGAGATGAACTTCGGATTCTATTGAGACTACTTTGTCCTGATCTATGAATATCCAGTTTCAATGTTTGTGCAGTTTCTTCTGTTTCCAAGTGGATATTCCGAATGTCCCAGTTTGAGTTCTTGCTGTTTCGTCTCAATGGTTCTAGTTTTTCTCCAATGATGTTATTAAGAAGAATTGTACACTTAGTTTTAATATAAAATAAAATAAAATAAAAACTTTCCCGCCGACCCTTTCTTTGAAAACAATGAAATGTCAACAACAATGTCAAACTTTTAATGTACATCTATCATTGTTGTATTAAGAAACATTTGGCAAATATTTCGAGATCATCTTGCATGACGAGTTTGTGCAAGAACTTAAACATATCCAAAAGTAGTTAGAATTGATTGTCACCATAAAATTGTATCACTACTAGTGTGATTACTTTTGCAAATTACATGATAAAAAGGTTGTTACTATAGATTCTCCGAGTGACTTTATTTTTAAAGAGGACATTTTACAATTTAGAGGTCATTTATGAATTGAAAGAGAGAAAATTTAAAGTACTTCTACATATTTTTTATATTTAGTATTTGATTTTACTATCAGTAAATAATTATTATATTTTTTTAATTGAAAATTGAAATAACCCATCTCTAAATTGAGAGGGTCGAATTCAATCTCTAAATTAAAATGTTAATTTAAACTGTATTTTGAAGTATAGTTTTAAGAGTATACTCTTTAAAATAGAGAACATCTCATGTTTAAATTTTTTTTTCGGGAAATCCTCTAAGAACTTCCTCCATAACTCTTCTAAGAGAACAAAGTAATTCTAAAAAACAATTCAAATAGATCTAAACATTACTTTTAACTTTTTAAAGTCAGGCCAAACAAGCCCTAATCCGACTAGGAAGAGCTCGAATGTGGAATTAGGACAACTATATCCCCTTACCAAACACCCCTCCTCTTCCAAGCCCCTGCCCTCGGGTAATTACAAATCTCCATTTCTTCTTCAATTAATTCTTCACCCAAATTACAGAAACAAAAAATGGGAAGCAGCGATGTGGAGGCAGGGTTCGCTAAGCTGCAGGGGGAGGATTTCGAGTACTATATGCAGACTTATTCAATAATTTTAGGGCGAAATTCCAAGAAATCTTCGGTGGATGTTGATCTCTCCTCCCTCGGCGGTGGCATGAACATCAGCCGCCACCACGCGCGCATCTTTTACGACTTCCAACGCCGGCGCTTTGCTCTTGAGGTGCTTGGAAAGAACGGCTGCTTCGTCGAGGGCGTGCTTCATCTTCCCGGGAACCCCCCTGTGAAGCTCGATTCGCAGGACCTACTGCAAATTGGGGATAAGGAGTTTTATTTTTTATTGCCGGTAAGGAGTATCCTGGGAGGGCCAATTGGGCCGAGGCATCATGTCAATAACTATCAGATGGGTTCTGGACTTCAGTATCAGCATCATTCGCGGCCTCCGCCTTCAGGGTCGGGAGGGGTGGAATATGGTAAGAAGGGGAGAGGGAGGGAGTATTATGAGGAGGACTATAATGAGGAGGGCGGTGGCGGTGAGGAGGATGGCTTCACAGGGGGTAAGCGGATGAGGAGAGTGGATGGTGTGGATGGTGGTTATGGGTATGGTTTGGGTGGGTCAGGTTCTGGTGGCAAGGCAGGGCTCTCGGGGCAATTGGGTGAGTTATTTTGCTCTCTATCTGTTCGGCTGAATTAATTTTATTGTTTGTTCTGATTTGTATCTTGGGGTAGTTGAAATTTCCGTGGGTTCTCATTG
The DNA here is from genome assembly GCA_903798385.1 of Fraxinus cuspidata. Taxonomy (NCBI): domain Eukaryota; kingdom Viridiplantae; phylum Streptophyta; class Magnoliopsida; order Lamiales; family Oleaceae; genus Fraxinus; species Fraxinus cuspidata. The sequence goes on from CAIGRP010039234.1 coordinate 30,430, forward strand.
ATTTTTGGTGTGCATTGATATATTTGTGATCAATAACGGACATTTAATTTATAGTAGATAGATTATGTTTTCATGATATCTACTTCTACATATGTAGCTAGTTCATAGCTTCTGTATAAAGGAGAGTGAAATTTGTTCTCCTCGGATTTCAATCCCAGCTTAGATTTTGCAAGTAATCTTTGTTTTATCCCCTCTTGCATGAGGTTTAAATCATTGATAGGGTTGTTTATTGCTAAATTTATGACTTCATGCTATCTTCTTTTACATGTGTAGCTAGTTCATAGCTTCTTTATTTGAAGGAGCGATAAATTTATTCTCCTCTGATTTCAATACCAGCTTATGCGTTGCAAGTAATCTTTGTTTTTTCCCCTCTTGCATGAGGTTTAAATCGTTGATAAGGTTGTTTATTGCTAAATTTTAGTAGATTCTGATAACTTTTATTTTTGCGGAGTATGAATAGCGTCGGTATTTGAACTTCAGGGGTCCACTTTACCACCAAGTTAACTAAGCAGTGGCTTATGGGTACTTTAATTGCTCTCTTTAGTATGTGTAACCTTTCTGCAGGTTGTGGATTGATCTTCGATGATTTAATATTGACATTGGACCAATGAATAGTTTCCTTGCATTCTACCGCTGTCTGTTGGTAACAGGGAGTTTGGAAGAGCACTTGGAGAGTAAGATTTCACTAGAGTTTGTGTGTCTGTAAAGTGTTGTGTTTCATGTACATTGTTGTTTTGAGCAAAACCTTGTAGAACTTGCCTTAAGTAGGATTGAAGGATTAATGAGTACGCTCCTATGTATCGTTGATGAGTCACAACCACTGAATTTGCAGATGATAGATAGTGGATAGATAAGACCGTATGAATTTCAACTGGACGATGAAAAGTGAAAGCAGTGAGAATATACAGATACGAAGTGGAGTTGAAATTAGCAATACTATTTGTATTATTGTAGTGTACAGATACTAGCACTGGCAGGCTTTTTTCGTTTTTTTCCAGCTCTTAAAAATGTTCTTCAGCTCTGCTCTTTGCACTTTTATTTGAGTATGTTATTCAAAGCATATTTATCATAGTGGATGTATCTTTTGGATGGCATCTTTTGGGGTTTCACACATCTGAGAAATGTTGCTGTTACCGGACGTAGTCTTCAAACTTCCTTCCAAGGATTACTGTGTCTCTCTGATGCAGAAGCATAGAAACCCTGAAAAATGCCAATTTACAATTTATTCCCCAGTCCTCTCAAGTTTCGTTGACAGATAGGCTGCTCGATCCTGTCGTAGTTTCACTAGATGCCCCACTTAATCTAAAGCACGATGATAGATCCTAGTTCCCCAACCATCTCAAATTGACTATCCTATAGAAATGTCACTTCTATTCGAAAGTTTGCATTTCCTTGACAAAGAATTAGCAGCACTGACCATTTATACATGATGTGATGACATATATTTGCTATCTTCACGGTCTAATGCTTCGACCAGGTTGTTTGGAATTTTGAAGCTGATCCATATATCTGGTCAACCTAACTATATAAATGGTGTAGATGGGCAAAAGTGCATCCTGGGGGAACAGTTTGAATTGGTCCACACTTTTCTTGCCATACCCTCAACTTTATTTAATTCTGCATTTAGATTCTTTTCTGGTTAATCAATCAGTATCAGGTTCTGGCATGTAATTACCTTTAAATGTAATGGAAACAGGTCTATTTATGTTCACTATGTTGACATTGCTTCTTTTTGAGTACCTAGTTAAATTGTAATGATTATTTAGGTAAATTTGAGTAGTTTATTTTATCAGGAAAAAATGTGAGTGGTATTAGATAACGAATTTTATGTAATGGGTAGGCAGTGCATGATCTGCAACCATAGAAGTTTACTGGAATCCTGAGAATATCTTTTACAATATGCCATTGACATGATTTTCCCTGGATATCTTGCAGATAAGAAAGTTGAGGGAAGATCCCGTGTTGACAGGGAGGCTGACAATCAACAGCTCCTTCAGCTAGAGGAGAAGGATGTTGTATCATCAGTGGCCACTGTGCTCTCTGACCTCTGTGGTCCTGGAGAATGGATGCCAATGGAGAGACTTCATTCTGAGGTATGCTTCTATCTGGATGTCCTATTGCATGCTCATCTGGTTTCAATCCACCAATGATGAACATATTATTATTGCTGGAATTTCCTTCTTCCTGTTTTTTGTAATGTGAGAACGCTAGAATAATTTTATGCTCAGTTCCTACACCTCCAAATCACGATATGCATATTATTGATGGACATCTCTGGCCCCTTCTCTCAGAATATGTTCACCTTGATGCTGAGAATATGACAAATTTGAATTTCTTCCTATTCTAAACAAAATAACGGTGCTTAGATCTTTAATTGTAACTCTAGACTTGCAGAATAAATTGGTTTATTTTTAGTGCTCTCATCTAAACAAATATTTAAACAATAAATTAAATTACTGTTCCATTTTTTTTTATGTGAGCAGCTAATTTCACTTCCTATACTTTTTATTCGTTCCCCTCAGGCTAAGCTCCATCTTCCTCTAGTTACCTTGCAAGCAGAATTTTCTTTCAAATATAAAAAGAGAAGGAACAAAAGAAAATAACTGGCTGGATTGATGAATGTATATCAACTAAAACTAATTGCTTAGACAACTGCTTCCTTGAGTACTGAGATCTTATTACTTCAACCACTTCTTCCATTCGTCCCTTCTTCCATTCGCAGTTGAATGGATTGCTATTGTTTAATGTGCATTATGTGCTAAAACAATAAAGATATTGCATCATATAACATGCAACTGAAAGGAAAGAAAGAAGATCAGATGGAAGTTCACATATATCACAAATCATGTATTATATTATGCAAGGCATCATTTAGAATGAGCTGCATTTATTTTCTAAAAAGAAGTTTTAGGAATTCTTCAAGTTGAGTTCCCATGGAAAATTGCATGGGAAGAATTTTAGATGTACGTACCGTTCTTGTTTACAGCTACAATCGTGGAACTAATTTTCATTAGACAGGCCTGGCCACTCAATTGAGAATTTCATAGCTAATTAAGTTAATGAAACCATGAAACTGCATAAACAATTTCTACTTGTCAGCACATATTTGGCTAACACTATGAAATTAGAAACTGTGGCATAAATGAAAGTCTTCAACTTTCATACCAGCCAGAGATATTTGAGCACCATTGAGTCAGCCAAGCTGATTAACATGTAAAGGTATCTAGGAGGGGACAAGATGTAACTTTTGATGGATGAAGAGCCAGTTTCTTTTTTTTTTTTTTCTTTATTTGAGGGTGAATTTGATAGAAAGGAGTTGTTTTTCCCCTTTTGGTTGTGGTAGCTTGGGAAGAACTGATATGAAAAGAAATGGGCGGAAAAGACGCTGTAAATTAAGAACGGACTGCAATAGGCACAAATCTGCTGGAGGAAGAAAATGATCTGTATCATTTGATGATTTGAATGTTTAATTGCTAAAGGGTTTATTGTTTGTTACCATGTTTATCATTTATAATGACGTAGATAAGCAATTAAAGAGTATGGAAACTGTTGTTCTCATGAAATATAGCTCACTTTTGAGAAAGTGTAAAACTGTCAGTTGAGTTGATTGATTTGGTCCTTACTATTTTAACTAGCAACGTTAATTAAAATTGTAACATTCAATAAACACTTGAAATTATTAAAATTAGAAAGAGAGAGAGAGAGAGAGAGAGAGAGAGAGAGAGAGAGAGAGAGAGAGAGAGAGAGAGAGAAAAAGAGAAATAAGAAAAAAAAGAGAGAGAGAGAGAGAGCAAATGAGAAATAAGAAATAAAGGAATGGATGCCTCCTCTCCTCATCATCTCTACTACCCCATTGCCTCCCTAATCATCTTTAAATAAGAAAACCAAAGATTTAAAAAAACTTTGAAGAGGTCCCAAATACTCTAGATAAAAATTGGGAATATAAGACGCATATGAAGCCCAACTGGAAAATAATCAGGACAATGAAAGCCCTGCTTCATAGTTCCCAAACTAATCATCATCTTTACCTCTAGGAACACATGTATCTGAGTTGTTGAAAGAATAAAATTCTTCCTAATGTTCGCTTGAATTTTTTCAAAACAATAATTCATTAGGAAAAAATAATATCAAATTGGTATTTTTAAGTCATTTCAGTTCTCAGAAAAAGTCATATAGCTCCACTGCCACCCAATTTAACACCACTATGGCGGCCTTCTCAACAATCACCACTACAATTAATGCCATCCAAACTGATCTATCAACATCACCACCCAACAGCCACTATATGGATTTAAAGCAAGAGAGATGATGTACGTACATATAGAAATACACGTACACATTTATATACAAAGAGAGATACACTTGCACACATTTACAGATAGGCTGTAGATAGTTAGAGATAGACCCATGGGTGGGGGAGGTAGAAGGCACCGTACTTGAGGCCTCTCTTCTCTGGTCAATTTGTTGAGTGGGATTGGAGCTGTAAAGATTGGTGGTGGCAGAAGGAAGATTATTCGAATGGTGTCTGTAGAGGTAGTAGTGAGAAAGGCTAGGGAGAAAATTGATACGTCTGGTTAAGTTTAAGGAGCCAAGTTGAGAAAGTTATTTACTGCACACTACACTACTTCTGACTTTCACAAACCATTTATATTCCTTGAAGAAAAGAGTCATTTGAAAACTAACATTTCTCATCAACTTCGTCATGTAGCATGCTTTTTTATGAAATGATTCCACTGTTCATGCCTCAAGGTTTTTTTTTTTTTTACTACAAGATTGAAACAAACTTCTTTTCAGTACTTTACTAGAAGCTCTCGTTTAATTAAAATCTGCTGTAAATAGGTTGCTTGTGATGCAGAACTTGACATAAAGATATCATGAGAGAAGAAAGAAGAAAGGGCAAAAAAAGAGATAGAGGAATAGAGAAGAAAGAGATTGTAGAATACGAGAGAATTAGAGAATAGACATAAAGAGACGAGAAATAAAGAAGAGGAAGAAAGAGGGAAGAGCTAGAATACAAGAAGATAGATAAATAGTAGAGGGAAAGCACTTGGGAGGAGGAAAATCTCAATGTTTAAAAAATTTATTAATCAAGTCTAAAATCATTGAAATCCTAGGCCCCCTTTTATAGAGCAAGATAAACTCGAAGACTTGAACTAAAATTTTACTCAGAATTGGTAGTGTGTGAGGGTTTTTTTCTCCTTATACAGTAATATTTTGTCATATTTTATGATTTTGATTTGTACATGTTTCATTAGTTCATTAGTATCCTAATTCTTAGGTTGTGGAAATTTTGGAGTTTTTTTAAAAAAAAATTATATACTTGTTCTACTAGAACATATGATCTCATATGCTTTTTACATTTTAAGAGATCCTCGATGTCTGCCATAGATGGTGTTCAAACATTTATAAGAATCTCGTTTTTAAACTTCAGATTATTATGATTCTCTGATGCTTTGTATAGTTGGAGGAACAATTCGGCAATGTATGGCATCACAGTCGTGTGAGAAGATACCTCACGTCTGAGGATCATCCCATTCCAGAAGCCAATGGAAAACCATGGTATGGGTTGCTCATGTTGTTGAGGAAGTACCCAGAGCATTTCGTTATCAACACAAGGTCCAAGGGACGGGTTACCCTTGAGTTTGTCTCTCTTGTGTCACTACTCTCATGAAAATTTAGAACGCCTTCATCAATGTATCATGTTATTCTAGTGGCAAATTTGGAATCCTGTTTCGAGTTTCAATACGATATGATTTTATGTTTTGTATTCTTGATTGTTGTTTTCTCCTAGTACCTGTTTATAATAGACATGCAAATCAATAATCTATCTTCAAATCAAATCCAATGATTTGGCATGCAACATTGAATTAGAATTAAAATGAAAATTACAGCATCCCTTTGGTCCATGTTACATAAATAGGAGAAAATCCAGTTCTAACTGCACCTATTGGAGGTCATAAATAACTAGCATTTGTACAACAAATTCAACATTCTTCGTCGTCTCTACAAGAGATAAAATTGCAAGGCCACTACTCTCATTTCATTCATCACTGAATATTTCTACCAATTGATTGTGCCCGTTTTTCTAAGAAGAGCCTTACGGTTGAGTAAATGAGAGAAGGCTCAGCCATTGCACCATTTCCATAATCTCCACAGGCTAGTCTCTTTGTCACTGGCGGGATAAGGGAAATTCCAAGATCGTCAATTGTCATAAGATGGCGTTCTGTAAAAGGGTTGTTCCACATTAAAGTATTCATGGCTGGCGCTACAAAAAATGGTTTACTATAATCCCATGCCCGTACAATGCAAGTCAGCAAGTTATCACACAATCCCCCAGCAATCTATAACAAGAAAGCAAGAAACATAGTCAAAATCACAACTGAGTCAACCTTTATCAGCTATATAAGAAGAAAACTCATTATAAAATCATTCAAAACAATATTCGAAGCTGAAGAAGATATCTTGCTAGTACATGACTTCAAAAGTGTGCATGGAGAATTGAAGTAAACTGCAGGAATCTATAGTCAAAGGTCCACCTGTAAGCATACGAGAAGGAACCTCCAGAAAAGAATCCCAATAAGGGATTTAAGGCAGATCCAGACTCTAGAGAAAGTAAGGATGCTAGAAATGCATGCGAACAAGCTTACAATCATCTCTCTCATAGTAGCTACTGTAGGCAATTTCATTCATAACACTCACCCATAAGATCTAGGAGCATGTTTGGCTAAGCTTTTAAAGTTTACTTACAAGTGAACAAGGAAGCTTTAAAATAAATATTTGATTTATTGGTGAAAAATATATAAATATAAGTTACTTATTTTGAAAGTAAGGCAAAAGTTACTTTTAGAATCAGCTTAAAAGTAGCCAAACAAATTTGGAAACAAATTTTACTTATATTTAAGCTTTGCCAAACAAGTAAAATGATTCAAGTCTGCACACAGCGAATTTCTAATGTAATACACGTGATACTGACAAGTTAATTGGATAACAAACATTTTACCAGATATTGTGTACCTTGCCAAGTGTATTTGCTGACAAAGGGGCAATGACCATAATATCAGCCCATCTGCGAAGTTCAATGTGCAATACGCTATCACCTATTTTCTTCCAAGTCGACCATTCATCCTCGTCGGTGTAAAGAGTCATATCCATGGGAAGTGATGCAGTGTCTATGAAATGCATAGACGCCTTAGTTGCAACTGCTTTTACTTCTGCCCACTCAGAAAAGCAGTGACACAGATTAGCAAATTTTATAGCAGCTACACTTCCGCTAGCAGCAAGCAGTATCCGAGGTCTCCTTGCACCATTGTAAACTTGAAATAATTCCCTGTCTGCACTTGTAGGTTCTGAGTGTGCCATAACCTATTCAATGTACAACAACGGTAGTCCGAATAAGCCAAATGAAACGAAAACACCCATATAGTCACCAAACAATTTACCTACAATAAGTAGCTTACAATACTAATCCAGAATTGGCCAAAGAATTTGAAAAAAATAATAATAATAAGCAAAACTAGAAAGAATATGTCACGGAACAAATTTTTCAAGTTCAGCCAAAAAAACTCTATCTTCCTCGCTTGACAGCATCTCTAATAGTCGGTCTAAGAAGGATGTTTGTAGGAAAAGAGTGTGACAGTTCATATTCAAAGGTTCATTTTTAGCTCTCTTTCCAGGAGGAGGGCATATGGTCCAATAAATGAATCCATTCCGTATAGACGTTTAGCATCACATCTCCAATTTCTCTATAAAGCATAAACAAACCTATGGTCGAAATATGAAATGAAGCATACAAACAAATTAGCTTGGAAAATCTTTGTTTACTCAAATTGAAATATATATCGTTGAATAATTTTACCATACATCTCATATATTAATATCGGGGATCTCACCTACAACATAATATATATCAAGTAATCAAGAAGTTGTGAAGATTCTTACTTCTCCACGTTGACGTTCATCATTTTTTTGTAATTTACAGTTCATATACCAGTTTCCTAATTCGTTTGTGTGCAAATATCTCGAAATATACAAATTAATCCACACGCTTTAGCTTATACGAAACCCAGTCAACAAAGCCTTATCAATTCTTATAGACAATGGGGTACTCTATATGAATCCTCCTTTTCCATTTCACTCCACCACAAGGTTTAAATCCTCTCCATTCAGATATTGGAGAACAAAATTCTAATGAACAAAAATATTAATTATAATAAATAAAGATCTCAAATCTAAATGTTTGGGTTCAGTAACATTTTATACAACTGGAATATCATTAATCGACAGCACACTTAACACAACTCGTATTTGTGCAAAAACAACAAAAGCCATGTTCACAATAAATTTGAGGTCAGCTAATTGAAACCCTTTCACCCTACTTTCTGTTCATGCTAGATCTACAAGAAAATAGTAATATGAACAAAGCTATATAGAAAAATATAAACTGTAACATCAACAAATTTAGCTTAGAAAACTTTCAGAATGTAAACTGTCCCAAACCATAATCTGCCAAACTGAAAGAATAAATTTAATCGAAACCACAATAGGGGATGAAAGCACATAAAATAGACATTCAAATCACGAAAGGTGAGTGCATAAACAGTGGAAATTAATGTACCTTGTAGTTGTTTGAAAGAAACCCACAAAAGATTAGTTATTGAAGAGCTTTTCTGTTTCTGGTATATGGTGAAGCGAGAAAGAACAGAGATTTAGATCGTAGTCGCCATTTTTATATACGACTTTACTGGTTGGGTAGTTTTGTGCATATGGAAAAAAAAGTTTAACCAGCTATTCTCAAAATACATCTCTCCTTTTTTTTTTTTCAATCTTTAAATGGATATTTTAATTTTACTTCTTTTCAACCTTTAAATGAATATTTTAATTTTACATTTAAATAAACGTATCATTTAATGACATCTAATTACCATATAAATCGAGTGTTAAATAGCATTATTCAAATAATATTACACGTAAATTCAAAAATTTTTTAATCACACATTTTTCATCAATCTATTATTTCAAAATACATTCTTTGAGGGCTCAAACAAGACTTTAAACTGAATCGACAATATTTTAAATAATCAATTTCCAAAAATCTGGTCACAAGTACATGCCCTTGTTTGACAATGATTATTTTCAAATTCTTTTTTCTACGCATTCTTTCAAATTCATGCGATAAAATATTCTATATATAAACTCAAAAGATTATTCCATATTTTTTAATTACACATTTTTCTAAAAATCACTGTTAAGAACTCTATTTTCCTCCAATAATAATTGTCAAACAAGGACGTAATACAAACGTTTAATTTTTACCGGTCAAATTTTATGTTGGCCACTTAAATTGGAATTTTTTTTCCAAGTTAGCCACTGAATTTTAAATTTATTTTAAGTTGGTTATTAAATTTAAATATTTGTTTTTAACTTTGTCTAAACCTATCAAATACAGTCGTGTCCAACATAACAAACACACAATGAACGCGCAATGCTCAGCGTACCAGAATAAGTCTCACACTTTATTACAAGTTAGAAGAACAACACTGACTTATGGATCATTGCATAATCTGAAATCAAAGGGTAAAAAAGAGTAAAAAATGTTTTCAAGATTTTTCTTTGTTCAAACTATGGACATTTTTGTAAATTTCTTGTTCCCGAGCACGTTTTGCTGCAACAGCTTCATCATCGAGTACTCGAATAGGCGACCATTCCGGCAACTTGAACCAACTATCCTTTTCTTCTATAAATCTACTTACGACAGGCTTTAGTTTAAGAGTAGCGTAGTCGACTGTTGTTCCAACAGCAGCAAAAAGTATTGAATACCGAATAGCGCTAACTTGACCACCTGATACAACACAAAACAAAAATGGTTCAAATTAATAAGAAACGATCATCCTAGTACATAAATATGAGTCCACGCAAAGAAGGATTTTCTATGCACGACCTTGTTTCTGCGTGGGGAAAGCAAAACTTCCTAAAACCATTGATCACAAATTTTCTCTATTATTCAAGAGTAAGAAGTCTAGTTCTTGATCAGACAGATCACCTTAATATATTCAATCCTTTACTGGAAATGCAGCCAACCAAATGCAAACTACCCGTCTCCTCTTCTCCAAGATAAGTGAAAATCTCGGCACATTAATGAAATTAAAACTACGTCAATATGGATTTTTCTCTGTTTGGTCTTATCTCTACAAGCTCACAACATTCAAATTTTGAGTAAGCAAGCAGAAATCACTAATGTCACAAATATTTGACAACTGAAAATTTTATGTAGCAGGACAATTAAATGTCCTTTTTTAAGTTAGTGTACAGTTGCACTCAAAAGGAAGTCAACCAAATGTAATACGCCTTCTGCGAGGAGAATTTGCGTTTAAATACAAAAAATACTGAGTAGTAAAGAATGACTGATTAATTTTTGAAGTACACTCAATATTCTAGGAAAAAAGATCTGACACGTGTTAAATGAAATCACAAGAAATTGTAAGGTTGATCTCATAAAAATAAAAAGTGCAAACGCACCCACGTTTGGGTTTCATTCCATTTGCTAAGTTCTACTTTTCAACAAACGAGATGGAAGAAGTGGATAGTAAATGTGGATCGTACGAAATGTGTGGTTAAATTTAATGTTTGACTTTGAAAAGTAACTTTTTAGAAAAATGAAGTGAAATCCAAAGAGACGCGTAATCTGGTGGAAGCTCAGCTTGACAACCAAAATCCAATTACACTCAAAATTCATCTACATAATTCTTTTTGCTCAAATATAGAAAGCTTTGATACAATTGAAAGAACATTGGGTTGGTAATACATAAACCACAAAAATATTAAACAGTTTAACAGAGATAATCAACTGAATCATACCACAGGTTGACCTGTCCGATCAGCCAACCCCTTTGGAAGCTAAAAGACAGCACCAAAACAATTATGCAATGACTAAGTAAAAATGTGAGGGTGAGTATGTAGGTGTACATAGAGACAAGCTAGTGCAAACGCATGCACACCAGATGTACACAAAGGGGTTCAGCAATTCTGACCTTGCAGACGTCCCAGAATAGCGCCGCTACCAAAACCTCCAATTAACGAGTTCAGCAAATCATCGGGTTTCCCAGTTCTGCTCACCCTTACAAATTCACGTGCACCTACCAGACCGAGAGGTCAATATATAAGCATTCTTTTATGGGACTCCTACACAAACAAATTTTTCCAGGTTTCTTTAATTTTCCCCTCATTGGTCTGATAATTTGAAATTAGTCTATATTAATATGAGTAATGAAAAATACAAATTCTTGCTTGCATATAGACTCTTTTGAGTGACAAATTGCACATAAAATTGAACTGGATTGCATGAATCATAGATTCGTTCAGCGAAGACAAGAAAGACGTAAATTTTGGTTGAATATCTGAGTTCAAATGTGCTTTGCATTGTCACCTAACCACTATGTTATTGCACTATCACAGCAGTTTAAGAGAATAAATAAGTTGAAAAGCTAACAATTGGAAAAAAAAATGCTAAAACTATAGCAATTGTACGTGCCATCTTATACCTCAATGTTAGATTGGAGTAAAAAATCAAAACCTGTATAACAACGGGGAAAATCACAAAGCCTATCCCACTCGTTCATTAGATATTGCAACTTTAGAAAAGCAAAAATCTAAAACCCATGAATGGAAGGTCTGTGAATAAATAGACATTCTTATCAGCATTGTATAAATCATATGTTCGAAAATGCACAATGTTCCATCACAAGTAGCGTATGGAATTACCCTCGCTGTAAAATTAGATCAAAACAAAAACCTCAAATAAGAAAAATAGATAGTTACATAATCACATTTCTTAAAGCAGTATAAGATGACAAAAAACAAGAGCTTCTATCAAATCCAACTTCCAATTTTTACAAGTAAAAGAATTATAAGCAACCCCAGTATTAAAAAGATGCAAGCTTGAAAGTATAGATACACAAAGCACATCTCATACAACACATATGAAGGCATATCTTATAATCAAATGCCATTTCTTCACAAATGCAAACAGACAATAAAAATTCGCATCAAGGGAACTAACAATATGTCTTTAATGTCTTAAGCTACTGAGCTAGAGTAAAATGTCATTTGAACAAGTGAAAGCTATACAAAACAAAAAATTAGTCAAACGCGGAGAAATTACCGCAATAGCAACCAGTTATAATAGCAAAATTAGCTGCGTAAGTAGCTGAAATATTTGAAATGCCGTGAACTTTTCGATGCTTGGATATCAATCCAACTCCGGCACCCGCAACCCCTAATTTCAAACCAAAAAGAAACAGGAAATCAATCAGATTTTCCTAAAAAAAAAAGCCCAAAAATGAAAAAACCAGACCAAAAATCGTGGGTTTTCAGTAAAAGTCATAATAAAAACCAGCAAGTAGAGTAGGAACGAGAATGCGCTCTTTCCAAGGATCAGATGATGATGAAGTTGAAGAAGCAGAAATCACTAGATCTGGGTTTTTGTCACTTGAATCCATTTCTTGATCTAACTGTTCAAAGACGGCCGAAATGACAACGGCGGACGGTGGTGCAGAGCGGTGGTATTTCGGTCATGGCGGAGCTGACAAATTTGTACAAGAATTTGCAATTGGGTTCATGGGCTGTTAATAGGGTCCAAGATTTATTTAGTCCATCAACGAATGTTTAATCAGGCCCAATGAAACACTTGTACTGGGCTTTCTTTTGGTATATATGGATAGAATTCCGACGAGAATATGACGATTTGTAACAATTTTTAATTTGTAACAAAAATATTTTTTTTCTTTTACATTTTACTTATATAAAGTCGATATGGATCAAGCTCTTAGGAGAAAAAGATTTTACGAGACTTATTTGTAAACTTTCATTTGTAACACTGCTATTTTGTAAAGAATGAACAGTTTTAAAAGCACACAATCAAAAAAGACTAAGCCTCCGTTTGTTCGGATAAAAATCTATTTTTTTGTAGATCTTAAAAATTAAAGAAATATATAATTGAAAATTTGTGAATCCATGAAATGTGCAGTTAAAATAAACTCCAACTTAAATTTTAATGCAATTTTTTGGCTGAATCAAACATGAGCTAAGTTTATGTTTGCACTTTTATCTATTAGGAGCCATTCTAAGAGTTGGTAGACCAACAACTAATCACCTAACGTGTATTTTTGGCCCTTCATTTTATTGTTTTCGTGATCAAAATATATCAAAGAAGTGAAGTGACCAACTAATCTTCCAACTAGATTGCGTGCATAAACATATAGAAGAGTAATAGTCCCAAAAACTCGATAATGCAATATCCAATTGAAATTAAATTCCAATCCAATTTTTAACTAATCAAACCTGAGCTAAGTTTGTATGCACACATCTATCTATTAGGGCACATTCTAAGAGTTGGTAGGCCAACAAATAATCACCTAACACATATTTTTTGACCTTCATTCTCTTGTTTACATTATCAGAATAGATCAAAGAAGTGGAGTGACAAACCGAAAGTTTTTAAATTATTTAGACCGTGCGGAATTATACAATTAAAAGCAACAAAACACTTTTTAATTGTTTCTAAATGATTAGATCAAATAAATTAATTTATCCTAAATTTGAATACCACAATTAATAATTAAAGCAATAAAGAACACTAAAAATGATCATGAAAAAATTCCAACTGGGTAAATACTTCGGGCACATTGCTAGTCAACAATCCACTATAAATCGAAGCAAACTTATAGTACGGTCCAAACTCGTGTGCCTCGTAGAACTTCCTACCTCAATTCTTGCAAACTCTCTTAATCTTACTAGAGATATGCTCCTTTAAAACAAATTCCGACTCCTGGTTTATACCTTAGCCTCCTGAACTACGTGCTCCTAACACCGGATCTCAACTCCTGGTATTTCACTTTAGTCCCCTTGAATTTGTGCTTGTGCAACATCTTCGATCTCTGGTATCAATTTATTTTCGGTGAATTAGGTGGTTTGGTGTTTGATCAAAAGTGTTTGGGATGAAAATGAATTGAAAACCAAGTGCTTGAAGCAAAACAGATTTCTGAACGTTAACCCGCCGCTCGAACGCTAAGCCAACAATAGGCAAGCTGCACCTGAGCAGTCGTCGATATTTTTATCATAACATTTTCACCTAATATCCGATTGAGTTGATTCAAAATGCGTTGAAAAGTTAACTCAAAGGGCTACAATTCTTCTAACGATAACCTTGTCCAAATTCCAATGTTTTCTATGTGAAAAATGCATTGCAAGATGCGATTCAGAATTTGGAACATAACTTGTCCAACTCTTTGACAATCTTTACACTTTTAATTGCATTCCCTTGATTATATGTGATCTTCTTGAATATCTTGGACTCCTTCAAAGACTATAGTACCAATTCCAACTCTTTTGACTTTAATTATGACTCGATATCTCATATTTTGATTTTGATTACAACTCGAAAACTCCTAATACAATTCAGCTAGGATTTAATTTTGAATAAGGAAATTGTCAATTGCAAATTTAGAAATTGCCAATTATAATTTGGACTTGACACCAACTAATCTTCCTACTTGGTCGAGTGCATAAACATATAGAAGAGTAATAGTCTCGAGACTCAACAACTCGAACGTCAATATTCAATTGACAGACTAAGCGTAACACAAGTAAAGCAAATATATTAAGATGATTTTATCAATGCATACGATTCGATTCATTTGTCTAACCAAATGCATTATAGTCTAAAAATTCCACATCAGCTGCCTTAATAGGGACTCATATATACCAAGAATTGAATAGAATTAGAAGTCTGAATATAGAAACATGATTTTCAAAAATTGCTCAGCCTGTCCGCGAAAAAGGGGATAATCAAGGGACCAACGGGTTGTCTACTGAGGCCGAGAAACCATTGAGTCCTTGCTCACCCTCCCAATCATTGGTCTCGAGTTTTCTTTGATAAACTGGCCCTGTTCTTCTCTGGTTTTCTGTAGATTCAAATACTACAACCATCAAGCGGAAAAATGTACTGGAATAGAGAAGATTTTACGGAAGGCTTACTTTTGCTAGTTATTGCAGATCGCGTAATAGCTAAAAATTCGTCCCAGTTAAATTTCCTAAGTTCCTGCTTTTCGTTCTCCGAGAGTTCAAAGTTGGGCTCCCTTCCACACATGAATGCAGCCCTGCAAATGAACCTCGTTTCCACTCAATAATGATGTAGGAAATCTTTTACTCAGCATGAAAAATTCTCATTAAGGTTGAAACTGGAAATCTTGATAAAAAAAATGGACAAAATAATAATTGAATAGAGCAAACCATTACACAAATAGAGCACTCGTACAAGAGAACAAACTGTTAATATAGATCTCGTGATAGTTCCCAAAAGTCAAAAGTTTTAAGAATGTCGGGCATGTTGTCTCTGTTAGAACTAACAAGACCATGTGGCAGTATTTTGCATATGTAAGAACTTGTGCACCAAGAATTATTAGTTTGACCATGAAAGTCGAACCGAATCATTAAAACATACTTGCATACAATAATTACATACAAAAATGGGACAGATTGATATAATTTAGGATGCTGGATTTATATACTGCAAGAAAGGGAAATTTTTTCCGTTAGAATCCATAGCATCCTCTAATAATACCTGTCATATAGCCTAGCCGCCTCTTCCTGAGAACCAACAGTTCCCAAGTGGATCTGTTTCTTGTCAACTTTGATTGCAGCTTGCCATTTCATATTCTTGAAATAGACACCTCTCATAATACACTGTTCTTGGTTTTCGATGTGCTTTCTCCTGTGCCGCTTTCTGCGTTTAACCTCTGGAATAAAAGAGGACGGATCAGGTCAAAGACCAAAAGGAAGAAATAAACATAAATACAGTAGAGACACCTTCACTACAGATGCAACTAAATGACATACAAGAATTGTAGAAAAAATCAAATAAGTAAATCTACATAAGAAGATTACATAAGCATAGACTCGACAACCAGACTGATCATCTGATAAAATCGACATTTATAGTCAGGGTGTACTAATCTACACCTTAAAATACTTTCAATTTTTTTTCCACTACCGAGTCATCAACATAATTATTTTTTCCATTTTAAAAAGATGGGAAAGCTACCTTCCTCTTGGGGAGACCCCTACCCCAATCGCTATCCTTTCTTGCCCAAAATAACCATCATTCTGGCTACAAACAGTAAATGCTATAAGAAAATTAGGCCATCTGCAAATTACTGACAACACTGCATCCTCTCCTTTCTCTATTCTCTACTTCCCACCTCTCTAGTTCCAACTTGAGCAAACCCCCAACTATCACAATCTCAGTCCTGGTCCTTTGCAACCATCATCACCACCCGGTAACTAGCTCTCTGACATCATTAAGGCAGCCACTAGTTTACAGGAAAAGTTTGTATATTTTGCGGTTCGAAGATCCAAAGTTGGGATTTAAACTTCCTACTGGACTCCTCCATGATAATTAATGTTAACTGCCAAATCCGGAAGAATTTAGTGTCAAACTCAACAGCAATTACCATTATTTTTCTCTTTTCTATGTTTTTCTTAAAAGCATTTTTTGAAATCTGATCTGGCTCTTAATGGATAATAAATGAAACGCGTAGTCAAAAGGTACTATCAAAAGACGCAAGTACAGATTGCATAGCAGTACAATGGTGCACATGGTTGCGTGGGTGATGTTATTTAAATAACTTTTTGATCCATCATGCATTCAACAGACCATCATTCAGCAAGACCGGAAGAGGTGTTAATGAAAACATGAATAAGAACAGACCTGGGAATTGATGATTATGATGCTCTTCTAGTGGACTGGAAGCAGGCACATTTGATGAACCAGGCCCAATTTCCACAGAAGTTTTCTAGCCAATAGTAAAGACCAAAAAGGAAGTCTAATTTAATATATTATGCGTGGAAAAACATATAGATGGTGAACTTAGAATTAAAATAAAGCATGAAAACAATAAAGAACTAAAATAATAAATAATGTACCAGAGAAAAAACACTGGGCACAAGCATGCACGTATTTGCGGGTGGAGAATAGATACAAACTCACATACACACTTAATGATGTAAAAATGATATGCTGCCTTCTAATTTCAAGCTCCAAGTAATATTATAAATTGAATACGAAAATGAAAGGAAGTGAAAATTCTGAAAAACAATTGCATATTAGGAAGACTTGCAATCTCTAACCTCTATTAAACCATTCTAAACAACCCCACACAAAAAAATCCTGTGAAATTGTACATACAGGGAAAGATAATTTATTCACTAAAATTTATATTATCAAGAGAACTATAATTCAACCATCTTTTTCATTGATTATGCTGCTTGATTATAAAAATGAAGTATTAATGCGTGAGAGATGAACAAATAGGAAAGCTTGTTTTTTATATGGTCTCGTCGAACAGGAAAGGAAATCAGGTCCCTGTTACTTTTTAAATATCCCCGTGCAGACAGACATATCATAACCCACTTAGCACTCCAATTCAAGAATTAGAATATTCAAAGGAACTTTCCATAACAAATGGAAATAATAGCAAAAAATGTTTCAATGCAGTTAAGAATAGCCACTGAGACTTCAGAACTTAAAAAACCTAACATCCCAATTTTAAAATGGTTACAAAACAATCGCCAATGGTTACGAAATGACTTGCTTACATGAGAAACCAAATCTGTGACAGTTCAAATTTAAAGATAGATTGTATGCCTATGAAGAAATAATACTCCAGTATCCATGAGTACCTCCTTTGGTGGGTCAATATTATCTACAACCATGGTGTGAACACTGACTGGTTTTGTGTTATCTACACAATTTTCAGTATGCTGTCCATGCTCATACTTGGAAATTGGAGCCACTGAAGAATTTAGCCCTGTGTAATAATGCAAAAGCATCGATAGCTTCATTCATGGAGAGAGACTCATAATTGGCCAATTAAATACAGAAGGAAAAAAACAGACGACCATTATTAATAACGCATAGTGCTCCATGAAGGCCAGTACAAAATAATACATAGTTAAATGCATACTTATTTTATAAAATGATTTGACATCGACCATATACTACTTAGACTATTCATACCTGAACAGAGTCCTAAGAGCTTGCGCCTTCGAATGCTCACCATAGCTGTTTCAGTATTCCTAATAGGCGGTCAGAATATTAAGATATCTATTACTTCGTACATTCACCCATGAAAGATCTGAAACGATACTCACCTAACTCGAAAATAAAATTCAAATGAAGCACCAAAAAGATCGTGTACGATGAAGGGTAACTACACGTGAGACATATACAACTTAGCTTATGTTTGAGCTTCATTTTTTGGGGAGGATAACTTTTGTAATGGTGATTTTTTGGAGAATGTGTAGTAAAAAAGTAGAAAAATTTCGGGTCTCTGCGTAAAATTATTTTATTGGAAGAACGTGTGATTAAAATTGGATTTTTTGATGATGAGGCTCAAACATGGGCTTAAACGAAAAGCATTGTATGCAACATATTGAGTGACATATTCGAATGGCAGAAGATAGAACCTAAAACAACTTCCAAATAATGCTGACATTTGAAAGCAGAAAATAGCAAAGAGATAATAAAAAAGCAAAATAATTATAAGTTCCCCTTAAAAATTTCAGCAAATAGCCAAATTGGATTCACATGGTTAATTTTTTTCGATTTTAGTCAAAGAATGTCTCCGTTCTGTCTCAAAGTTCATTACAAAGTATAATCATTGTGAAAAGAATAGTAGCAGACATCCAAATCATTGCATTGTCAGAACTGCTAAGTCATCACAACAATAACAAACTAAGTCTCGTTCACGTTAAGTTTGACATCAGCTACATGTATCCATTTTCACCACTCTGTTGGGAATACATTTCTATATGAAATTTTGCAATCTCCCACTCAGTTAACAAAGTGTTTAATGTCAATGGCATGTTCCTTGAATACAATTTCCACACCTTCAAAATCAGACACAAAGTTATACTGATACAGAAGCCAAAATAGACCAGTGGAACTTCGACAAATCAAGAATTAGCCATCTTTTCCCGCTGGCATATTTCACTCAAAATAAAAAATAAAAATAAAAACCTTGAACCCTTACTGGCACTACCCACAAAACCATAAGGTGATAGAATGGCAATCTATAGATATTTCTAACTATAAAGTTAACCAAAACACGCGTTAACATAACCACAAATAAAATTTCTAGAAATCAACACAAATACCCAAATAATTCCATTTGAAGAATTGGCAGTTTATCTCTTAGACTTCCAAGTCAACCCCACCAATCTACCACCTTTCATGGAGTCAAGAATGTCAAAAGCCAACCAAGAAATTAACAAAATTGAATAACACACTTGTCCCACAAACCACAAAGGAAAATCAAGACAAAACCCACGTAATACGAAGATTTGTCATCATCAAGCACAAATGCCCAATGTAATTTTTACTAGTATACAAGTCAACCTATAGAGACAAAACACAGTTTAGAACATCCGTTTATTAAGAAAGAGAACACAATGTTAGGCATTATAAAGAGTGAGAGTTGATACCTAAAATAAACAGGACAAGATAAAGAGGGGAAAACCTTCTAGATTGTGGGTTGTGAAACCGAGGAGAAAAATCAACTTAGGCGGTAGTGTGGCGGGGTGGGTGGGGGGTGGCGTTTGTGATTACAAAGGGAAGGTGGCGAGAATATAGAGAGAGATAGAGATTGTATACAATAGTGGTTGGTGTTTAACTCATGCATCTATCACCTTTTATTTTATTTCTACCCTCATTATATCTTTATGTATTTTGGGTGAAGGGTGGTGGTGTTGGGTGACACTGGTTGAGAGAGAGAGAGAGAGAGAGTGGGTGGGGGTTAATATGGCGTAGGGTACCGCTTCTATTTTCTATTTTGTGTTTTTTCGATAAACTTGTAAAGGACGAAACTACCCTTGGGCTTTTCTAAACTATTTAGCACGGTTGGTGCATCAAAATTGACCAAAATGCCACCAAGAAATTAAATATACTGAACAAGTTTCTATTTTATTTTTTTCAAACACGGCATAAAACGTACGTATAATTTTAAAGGAATTCATATTTTACTTTACAAATTCTCTAAAATAATGCTCAATTCCTTTGGTCAGTAGTTGGCTTTGGAATTTTTTACCCGTTTGTATTAGTTGGTATTCGATTTAGATTTTTATCAAATGTGGCTCGATTAAGAAATGAAATGATGTTAAAAACCAATTATCCATGCATAATATACTTTCAATCTCATATTAATTACCCGCTCTTTAAAATTTGTCTACAAAATCCAATTCACAGATCAAATATTGCTACGTCATCTTTAACCAACGTTTTGAAATGACAAAAAAGAAAAATTACAAGACTTACTTATTAGCATATCATGTTCACAAAGTGTACTAATGTAAAGAGTAATATTATTATTCATCATTAATAGAGATCATAATCAATTTAGGTATAAATTAAATAACTGCATTATCATCAATGAAGTGTGATGCATTTAACGTACATTGGACAATGAAATAAGAGGTTAACTTGAATTGAGATGAAACGTTATCAGTGTGTTGTCGAGTCAAACAACTCAACTCGATTTGATTCATTTAAAACTAGTGTGACCGAGTAAAACAATATGCATGCACAATCTACCAACTCGCTTGCCACAAGTTGTGCACGATCATATACACGTGTCGTGCATACTTCTCTTTTACTTCGCTTTATGTACCAAACATTTGGATAGACTAGATAAATAAATGTAAAAAAAGAAAAAAAAAATAGTCTTCTAGCTCAATTTTCAATTCACCGATTTGATTAAACTAAAAAGAATATTTTATTATATGCAAAGAAATTATAGTACTAAAAGAATTACTTTTAAATAAACAATTTAACTATTTTTAACACGAACCCATTACAAAAATTATTTTAAAATAGTGTAAGACCATGTATGGTAAATTAAATATATAGTAGACTAATTTTAAATACATTATTTTTTCATAATTAAGTTAATTTATTCGTTGTGTTTCAACATGTGCCGTGAAGTTCCATTCCTTACCTTAGAAAAGTTCATCTTTTTTAAAATCCGTCAATCCATCTTTAACCGTGAGAATCAGAAGATTTAGTTCAAGTAATAAATTACTATATCAAAATTAGTTTAATTTTTCCAGTTTAATAAAAAAATCATTGTTAGTCAACATATGTATTTATATTTTTTTGAAGGGCAATTATGTCAAATCAGCAATTTGAAAGCGACAAGTCAAATGTTAGAAAAGTGAGGGACAAAATAGGAAATTCGGCGAAAATAATAATGTAGGATAAAGCAAAGGGTTAAGCCAATAATTAATTTGGTGGGGGTGACAGGAGAAAGATAAAAGCACCGACGAAAATATGATTGGATAACGTTCCGCCAACCTATGTTTCAATCCTCTCATTAATTTTTATCGTCTTATAAGCTTTAGCATATATTTAATTCGGTCAAATCGTGATTGAGTAAATTGGAATAAGTCTCAAATATGTTACTCGACGAAAGGTTTGGTGACGTTTAGTTGTATGTATGGAAAAACAATAAATAGACAAGTGGAGCGATTTTGATTTTTAACTTGTTTATATGTTTATTTCACGTTGGGTTGAGACTTTGTACAAGAGATTGTGTAAAAATAAGAAGGTAATTGATTGAATACGTGACTAGCGATTAATAAAATGAGGGGATGTTTCCTGAGAAAAATGTAGACCATTGCGAATCGATCCGATTAGAATGATTGATAAGTAGTTCATTTCGAAGTACATGTGAAAGATATAGACGTTTTATGTCGATTAAAATTGAAAACTTCAGTACCATTTGAATTAATTTTTTACTTGGGCCTTACCCAATTAAACCAACTGGGCTTCATCCTCGTGGCCCAATGTGCATAAAATATAAAGACTCGAAATCTCCACCAAAAATCAAGCAAACTAGGGTTGTAATCGAAAAATGATTTACGACGTTAATTCTCCACTTTTCCGATCCTTCCTCAGCCAGAAAGGCGGTTCTTCTGACAAGAGGTATTTACCTCTGCTAATTTTCTCGATAATTTTTATATTTATGTTTCTCCTTCACAATCTAGCTTTTAATAAATCTTTAGTTTGGTGAGTTTAATTTCTTAATATACTTGATACAAGGCAATTGAATTTGGGTAACCAACAATGCAGTTTGTGGATGTTTTATGATTTGGTCTCAATAATTAGCTAATTGAGGCTCCTTGCGGTTTTATATATGATTATTAGAAGAGTTTTATAGAATTTTTGAAATAGGCTAAATTCTCCGTAGTAGTGGAGAAATTACACTCGTGTGATTCCCAGAGGGCTTGTAAGCCAAAAAAATCGTGTTCCTGAGATTCTTGTAGTTTCATTGATTTAATTGTTTTTATTTTTATATTTGTTTAGTAGCTATTGCACCATATAGCTTATTTATTTGAAGTAATCTAGTGCACAGATGAAGCCCAATAAGGTTGTAAATTTTCTTATCCTGGGTATTTTCTGCACATAATTGGGTTGAAACAGCTTATGCAAAATTGTTTTGCACCTTTCCATTTTAGCTTGGTTCAATACATTTTGTTATGCCTTTCAAGTTTTGATCAGACAAGTACTAGCTGTTGCAAATATAAAGCAACTTTTCTTGAAGTGGAAAATTAAGTTTACTTCTTCTAATTTGAATGTTGTAAATTTTTAAATGATGTGCTTTGTACACTTGAATGCAATGCAATTCCAGGAAAACGGAAGAGCAGAAGCCCAGGGAACAGAAGCCAAAGGCAAATGAAAACAAGCCGATTATGACAGAGTAATAAGGGCAGTGATGTTATGTAAGCTCGAACAGGGATAGGATATCTTGAAGGCTATTGAATATGTTATCTAGCATTCTATCCTAGAACTTGTTATGTGATTTGTGGTTTAATTCCGGATGTTATTTCGATGGCATTAGCTTTTGGTTTGTAGAAGAAATCGCGCTATAGCTTCTTGGAAATTTGATCTTACTTTTTGTTTGGTTGTGTTTTTTTTTTTTTTTTTGTTGACATAGGAACCCGTAACCGCTACCCGCCAGCGGGGCTCCTTAGTGCGCACTAGGTAAGCCCCGCTCCATGTGCAGTAGTCCGTAATCCACATGAGAGAGGTAAACTGCACTAGGGATAAAGCTACTATATCAAAGATCTAATGATATGAGATCACCACTCCAATTTCAAAAATTATTCAAACCATAAAAAAGGAAAAATCTTTCAAAGGGTGACTCACAATGATGACATAGACGTGCGATACAACGGGCATAGGTTGTTCTTCGGTAGAAAATTTATTGATTAATCCTGTAACTAACAAATTTTAGTTTTTTATTTTTATTTTTAAAGTTAATAAAATTAATTTTAAGAAAATTACTGATGATAACTCATTTTTAAAATTATTTGAAGTCCCCAGCATTGGTTGGCTTCTCAATGAACTAAAATGCAATAATTTGCGTTAATAATGTGCTGGGCTACATTTTTAAAATAATTATATGTTATAATTCTTTATTCGTTCTTGAGTTAGAACTTATCTGGGTAAATATATTTACACCACATCTTGAAATGAAGGTCCACAATATTGCTCATTTTGGCACCTATATCCCCAATGTGTTTCTCTTTGCATTTATATATTTAGCCTTCAACTAACTAGTACATCTTGTCTCTAACGATAGTTTCTATCCAATATTCTGCTATCATAATGAAAATATTTTGTCGAGCTTTTGTATTTTTTGTTTATCTTTCTTATTCAAAAATATGATGGATAAATAATCTCTTTTACTTCTCCTAACAATATTTGACTTATGCAAATACTATTATCTCATCTTATTTTGCCTTTCATGATTTATTCAAATATCAACTTTGGACAAAGGAGGAATTATACTAGTACATTGATCTTGATGACCCTTATGAACGAAGACGTATGACTTCTTATTTCTAAAAGTTACATATCTGCTCCTGATTTTGCCTTTCAAGTCGTTGCTCTTGTTCGTAGACCGGAGGAAAATTGTCTGCTTGATAGAACAGGTCATTTTGAGGTAAGCCAAATTCATAATTTGAGGAAACATTTACCCCTTCTTCCCTTTTAATTGGGCTAGCATCTCTCCCATGCCTTTGGAATTGAGCCCTGTCACTTTGGATCTTTTCCTCCACAAGGTTATTCCATTAAACTTGCTGGTTATGGAAGAGCACTCCTTGGCATCTGCATACCTGTTTGCCTTTGTATTTTCTGGAGAAGCTGATGCATCATGGCATTTTAAAGATATTCCTCATACTGGCAGCCATTTTCACTACCTCTCTAGCAAGGCACGCGGTAGTCCTACCACCTTGACGGTGATGATGGTGGGGTCATCATTGTATATCATTGGTTCAGAGGATCTCTTCTTCAGAGACCTTCCTTAACCTTCTTAGATCCCTATCTTCTTCACCAATGCCCATGGTGGGCGGATGCTTCTTTTATTAAAAAAGGAGGGTCTTCTGTATAGATTTTGTCTCTTCAAATCTTCCTTTTTTAAGGAAAATTCACACCCAATAACTTAGAGCACATAGAATCTTCTTTGAAACCTCCACTTCTTTTTTAATAGAAAAACCTTTTTATCAACGGGGAGTTGAAGCACTTTTTCGGCAAACTTTTACCATAGGAATGTCCGTGGTTAATAATGTGGTTTCTCACAACGACGTCAACTTGTTGACCTCGATTTTTGCACAAAAAACGTGGCCGACAAATTTCAGCTCCACTTACCTCCATGTAGCTAAATTCACATACATTTGGATAAACTGTTAGAAACATGTGGCCTTCTTCGAAGGTGGGGGAGGCGGCCGCAGCACTCTGACGGTCAAATCAATTGATATGTATATTTAGGTGTCAAACGTGCGAAAGACGCGAGCCGCAAAACTGTTCGGATACCGAAAATGTATATTGAGGGTAGTGAGAGAGAGAGCAATGTTACTTTGAGTGTGTAAAATTACATTACCTTCAAATGACATTAAGTATGGATTTTTATAGTAGTAGAAGAGAAATAATAATTGTTGGATGAAAAGACACGTGGTCTCATTTGAACAGTTGGGACGCCTCTGTCACATACATCATTCCACCAATCCTAGGCTTAGGGAATTTATTGTTTCTTAAAAGTAGTCACCTTATAACTTAGACCCAACCTCTGAAAAGTAGAATGACAATTTGACCGTTTGGACGTCTACTACAGAAATATCAAATCAATCAATCGTATGGAGATCTTGTACGAAAGATTTCTTGGCATAGGTCGTGTTGTCTCGATGTCTAGGTCAGGGATGAGTTGGCCTTACATGGCACCTTGATGGAGGTAGTACATTACCTCAATCACCTTATGTATGGTTTCTCCTCAGCCATATAGGATGGTGATGCAGAATGTGGGCTTGATTGAACTTTCTAGATAGCTATCACGTGAAGCTAATTTGGAGCCCATTAGAGGAGGCGTAATAGCAACGATAACTAACCAGTTAAAGACAAGATATTTATTTATTTTAATTATCTTTAACCTTGATTCGATATCAATTCGACTTCAATTTTTCCCCTTCTCTCTACATTTTGTATTTCCTAATATTTCACGTATCGAATGTATAATTTTGAAATATTAATTATCTTACACTTATTTCACCTCCATCAATCTAAGCAAAACAGTTTGAAACACCATCTCCATTCCTAT
Source organism: Fraxinus cuspidata (assembly GCA_903798385.1). Classification (NCBI taxonomy): domain Eukaryota; kingdom Viridiplantae; phylum Streptophyta; class Magnoliopsida; order Lamiales; family Oleaceae; genus Fraxinus; species Fraxinus cuspidata. The sequence goes on from CAIGRP010039234.1 coordinate 56,130, forward strand.
GTTTGAATTTACTTTAAAGTAATTCATAATTTTCAGTAAAAATAAATTTTAATCAGGCATTCATAACTATTATCCACACATTTTAAAGGATTCATTATGCATCTCATTATAATCTCCTTGTATAAATAAAAATGCTATTTATTTTCATCAGTATGATGTATCATTAAATAATAAGAGTAATAATAATGTTATCTATCAATAGTAGAGATGCATAACTAGTTATGTGACAACAAATATTGATTCATTGTCCAAAAAAATTGTAATGCACTTTAATGCACTAAAAAATGAAATAGGAGACAAGTTGTCACCTAACATCTTTAGTCATTACAAATGATGGATATCATTATTTGACCAATAAATTGAGTTTCATTTCAATAAATCTATTTGACATCATCATTTCATGTCACATCACCTATCACATAGATCGGTGATAATCTCTAATAGAGATAAATAACATCATTGTGTAATGAATTCCAAACACTTAATCCCTCGTCTCCAAGAATAATAAGTGAGTTGTAAATTAATAAAATAATAAAACCAAAGCAATAAAAACTTAATTTAACAAAATAAAAGTTATCCTAATTCCACTTCAACCTACCTCATTTACCTAACAGTTGAGATTGGCATTAACTACCAATCATTTCACGACATATTACCTATTTTATAGAGGGGTGATTGAGTGGAAGTGTTGCTCAATCATCGAGCAGGAGAGCGGCGAAAAGGATCGACCGAGGAAGGAGCGTCATCTATTCTAAAATCATTATCCTTTGCTAACACCAAAGACATACCAGAATTCTCCTGCTTGACCTGAGGGAAGTGACCAGACCAAGATTGGGCCTATCTCAAAGCCAAGTAAAGACAATGCATCTAAAGAAACAAGAAGCCTATCTACCTCTATGAAGAAGAGCCAGACCGGTAACGCTTTACCCTTTGAATTCAAACCTATTCGAGGGTTAGAATGGTTCGTTGATGAACGGTAACAGATCTGCCACGTATTGCAGGAACGGAATCATATATGCTTATTTTTTGAGTTAATATTCCATTATCTAGTGTTTTTATTTATTTTAATATCAATAGTATTTATAGTTCAAATTATTTCGAAAACCGACATGCACATCGAGCCAAGAAAATAAAAAAGATCAAGTTTCAATGTACAGAGCAAACAAAAGGAGCTGGTGATCTCTAGCGTAACCGAAAAATGCAAAAGAACGGGCAGCTTCAGCACAATCTGAGTTTCCATAGTTGCAAATTTATTCAAAAGTTGGCATGAAAATAATGGGAAAATAGCAAAAAACTGAAGAAAATGCATTTCGGAATCCGATGAAGACAGCAGAACCAGCCCAATTCTATTTCATCTATGAAACATAAGTATCAAGAAACAAAATGTAATTACAATCTCAGTTAATTAACTTGGAATTCTTAGACCAGTGAAGACAGACCGGCTAGAAGTTGACCACTTATGACGCTGCAAGATCACATAATATGCAAGCAAGTGAGCTTTGTTAGATAATTATACACTATTGACCTTAAACTAGAGAATTAGATTTGAACCCTGGAGTCTCACCTTTTGATGTAATAGTAACAAAAGTCGGCCAAGATGAACGTCTGAACAATTTCTGCGAGTAGGATCATTGGAAGCCAAATGTAGCCAGTTCCAACCAGAAACAGGTATCGTCCAGCAGATTCGTAAACCTACAATGAATTGAAATGTAAGGGTAAATTTTCACTATCAGTTTATTTTAACCATCTGAATGGAAATGATTAACCTCTTAAGAAAATTTTAAATCAAGGTACGAAAAAATATATCCCCGCCTTTAATGTAAAAAAAAATGGATTAAGAAGATTAATGGCTGTCATGGATAAATTTGACGAAGTATGGTATGAATGGATACTAGCCATGGCAACGACAAAGAGTTATGTATTACAATTTTCATTTTTGTACAATTTTCAAGACTGTTTGGAATCCTACTTGTTAGCATACTAAACACACAGAAGCGTACTCAAGTTCGATTGGACGGTGTGAATGTAGCACGATACTTCAAAACTTACCTGAATGATCCAATGAGCGCATCCCAAGAATCTTGCAACCCCGAGTGCAAACACATAATGGGCCGTGAATGGTTCAATCATCTGGAACACAGTCGAGTAATATGAAATTGTATTAGCATCATCTGTCAATCAGGTATCTGTCCAAAAACCAGATGAAACTGAATGAAATACAGACCTTGGTGTTCTGCATCATCCGCAGTTGTGGCAACACTGAAATGGATTCTAAGTACACAGCAAATGCCCAAAGGATTCGGCCAAAATGTGCATGGTGTGTATATGGATGTACTAGTATGGCTGCAATAGCAGAAGGCACCACCTGGAAGAGAGATTAAGGAAACACAAAAGTGTTGTACAAAGTTAATGAAGAACAAGAAAACCAGAAAAACTCGAATCCACCAAAAGGAAGGTTTGAACATGATAATGAATCATTGTCCTCAAACTATATTTGCCGCTACTCAGATGAGTGCTTGAAGGCTTTTAATGGCAAATAGTTTGCAGGAGTAAACAAACCTTAAATTAAATTCAAATCATGCAAAATAAACTTGGAAAAAGAACTTGAAGAACAATTTGAAAAAGCTGAGTTTGATCTTTGATTTGGATGTAAGTCAATGGATTTGATGTTTGTGATATTTTTTCCAAAATGAAAATCAACCACATATATAGAACATCAACCATCATGCACGAAAGGGTGCCAAAAACAAGTCAAAGAGGTGTGAAGCCAACCAAAACGTCGCCGGAAAATTCAACCCCAACGGGCACTTTTTTGAACTGGGCGATTGCCCAGTACAAGCTTTTAGGCTAGGGTTTCCAAAATAGAGGTTGGGCGATTGCCCAGGCTCCCAGGCCATTTTCTGGTTTTCTCCCTTTTTTTCTTTCGATTGTTTTCGCACTGACTTTATGTTTTCATATGGATGTTAGATCACTCCAAATCAGTTGTCATTATATATGTTGAACAATATTACAACAAAAAGTCGTGTTAAATCTTTTCCCCAACTCAAAATCTCTTTCTTTTAGTCTTCAAATATGAACTAGGTCACCCTAATATTCCTATAAAGGATTACAGGGGGCTGGTTTTAATATTATAAGAGGCATGAAATCGCCTTATACTCGATTTCTTCATTACTATGAAAACCTGCATTAGCAAAGTGGAAGTAGCTCTCACATTGAGCGTGAACCTCTATAAATCTGCATGTGTTTTTGCATGTTTTTCTGATTTTTCGTTGATCTCGCAAATAGGTAAGGGCTTAATCCATAACAAATAACATAAAAGGCTAAAATTTAGCATGGAAATTAATGCTTCTTCTACCACAAAAGCAAAGAATAATAACCAAAAACCGTCTTTACCACATAATATAAGGGCATATTATCGAGCTCCACAATGTAGGTTGACTTCAACTTGAACCTTATCATATAAATGACCCACAAAGTCGACACCAGTGTCAAACAATCGAGCGCAGTGTGAATGTCACCCTCCATAACTAAACTACAGCATAATCTTGCTGCCAGAAATATAGCTGTAAGTTCTTGAGATTTCAAAGAAAGACCTGAAAAACGTAGGAAAAGCGGGTTTATCAGAGCGGCCAGTCAGAAATATGTACATATTAGAGCGAATACATTGAAATTTTTTTGAAGAAAAATAATTGTACTCGTCAAGAGTATTCCAGTCAAAATACTACTATCTCCGTCTCATTTATATAGGCTTGTTTTGTTTTTCACACGAATTAAGAAATCTTATTTAATGTTATTGGAAAAATAATCTTTGTCAAAAACTTTCGTAATTTACCTTCATTTAATTATCAATAACTAGTAGTAAATTATTATTGAAAGTAATAAAGAAATAAGAGTATATTAGTAAATGAACAAAACAAAACATTCTTAATAAAGAAACAAAACTATATAACTGAGACAAGAAAATAAGGAAAGTAAGTCTATATAAATGGGATGAAGGGTGTATGATATTTTCTGAAGTTGAGCCCAACATTTAATGAATTGAATTAACAGAATTAAATTTCTACCAACCACTGAGGCAAAAAAATGATCAGTACAATGAAGCCATCCTAGGATGCATACCAGAATGTCAACAGAGAAATATGTACAGAGTTGTAATTTCACAAAAGTCAACAATATTAAAAAGTTCTTATATTTTGACACTGTGTACAAATTAAGAGGAAAAAGAACAGTTTAATACTATTAATGGCATTAAACACATATTTATTGCTATCAGAATTTTATATTAAGAAAAAATATAAACCAATATTAAAAAAAATCACTAAAATTTATATGTAGAAAATACCAGACATTTTTGTTTGTACGGAAAAAAGAGGATTCAACACCAAATGATAAATCAAGAGCAATAATCCAAAAAAAAAAAAAAAAACCCATAATTAAAAACAAAAAGGATTAAAAAAATAATCAGAAGTCAATTGTTTAAACTATACAATACCAGAGCAAGTCTTCTGGGTGGTGAGCTTATAAATCAAGACCAGAATCCCAGCAAAATGGATAGCCTCAGAGGCAACAAAGAAATGGCTGTGATCTTTCACACAGAGTTTGAGAGCCACCAGCGCCGCCACCACAGCCGTCACGGCCAAGAAAACCTTCACTTTCAAGGACTGCCGCCGCACCCATGCAAAAAGCTTGTTCAGTGGCGCACTCCTCCGGCGGCCCATCTTAGTAGGATAGATTTTTCCTGTGAAAAATATCAGTTTATGAGAATGAAAATTCGCAAGGTGAGGTGGGGTGGGTGAGATTGAAACGAAGAGCGCATGCAGTCGTTAATAAATTGGATTTCGTAAATGGAAAGCAATTCAATTAATGCATATTTTGGCGTTGATTCGGACATTTATTTCGGATTTAACTCAGACAGTGAAAGTCTTTCCACACGCTAAAAACTTTTGACTGTTAAATTGATTTAATGATAATTTTCTTCAAATTATTAAATAAAGGATAAATTACAGTAATGGTCTCCCTTTATTTAATCAGAATAACGTTATTTTTCATTCTAATAATAAAATATTGATAATATGATAGTTTATGTAAAATAATGAGATAGACCATTATGTGCAGACGACTTAAAAGTAAATATAAATTAGCTTTGAGTTTGAGTGGATTAAATTCGTATACGAGCTTCAAATAATTGGACTCGGGGTCAATACACGTAGCTATATAATTTTTTTATCACGTACATTCAATATTAATATCTTATTAAGGCGTTTATTGTGCCTCCAGATTCACTTATTTTAAGAATGTTATTTTTAAAATGGCGATATGTAAAGTCCAAATATTTAATTGCTTCATTCTATTCCATAATTCATAATTATCTCGAAAATTTACAGCAGGGGATAATCTATAGGTGTTGAAAAAAAAAAAATTCATACATTCAAGTTAGCTGTACCTTATTATTTAATACGTAGTTTTCGTCTATTTTATTATCAAGAAGACGTGTGAGAAGTCCTTGATGGATAGCTTTCAATCCATATTTACTCTTGAAAGTGAGGGTGATTCCCACACACATAACATTTTAGAGGAGCAACTTGAATACACACATAATTTCAATGGAAAAGATAAATGGGCCCCATTTGTCTCCGGCTTTATTCTCATGGGAGCATAGCTGTTAAACTCGACCAATCTAGTCTGAAATATCGCAATGTTAAGAGATGGAGGCTAAGTTATTGGAAAATAGATCTAGTTCATGTTTTATATGCCGCAACATTACGAGATGGAGGCTAAGTTTTGTTTGAGCCCCATTTTTTGGGATAATGTATCCTGTAATAGTGATTTTTTGAAGTACGTGTGATTAAAATATGAAAATTTTTAAGTTTACGTGTAAAATTATTTTATTGGAAGAACGTATGATTGAAAATAAATTATTGTTTGTCCATGTACCATTTCGATCATTATTGCAAATTAGAGAAGAATAAGAAACTGTTTACCTATGAGATCAAGTGCAATAGAAGATGGTAAATAATATTTTGAGAAATTTGATAATATAGACATTTAAAATGATGTTTAGCCCTTATTGGTGCTCCATTCTTTTGGGTTTAATTTTTGGAAAATGTGTGAATGAAAGTAAAAAAAATTTTGAGCTCACGTGTAAAATTATTATATTTAGAGAATGTGTGTTGAAAATAATTCCTTTTGATGTTTGCATTATTAAAAGCGTTAGTTAGAATATCTATATGAAAGTGCGAGTTTAGTTCGAAAGTGGTGCCAAGTCCATTTGCCGAGTACACCCGCAACAATTTGCCGTTCTCAAGATTCGGTAATAAACTTGTAAGCTCAATTATCAAGTTGATTTCATCTGTGCTGCCATGGCTGCCAATTTCTGGACTTCTTCTCACTAGTAAGTTTCAACCTAAGAAACACTGTAACCCTTTTTCTTTCTCTTTTTGAGTTTGTATGCTTTCCGTAGCTACGGATTTTCCCTTTTGTTTCACTGGTGAATTCGTTCAGTTACAGGCCTAGACTTTTAATCGGACTAAATTATTTTCTCCTATGCAATCGGATAGGGTTGAGAAAGTTGCAGCCTTTCTTCATTTTTGCGAATGATTTTTTTTTTAATTTAGCAAACAGCTTCTGGATCCAGAAGAGGTGGATGTGGTGCATCCACTAGACAAGGAGAGGGGCATCACTCTTGAAGATTTCAAGCTCATCAAGCTACATATGTCCAATTGTAACTTTTACTCTTCATACCCTTTTTGCGTATATTTACGGGTCGATTTTAGAGTTTCTCTTGGGTTTTGCTTTTTCTGAATTATATTGAATCTTAAAAAATCTTCTCATTGTTTGTGGGATCTTGGATGCCCTTTTTGTTAATTTATTTTATATATTTGTTGTTGCACGATTTCTGAATTTCTATAATTCAATCATATTTTAGAGTAATAATTTTTGTGTGATTATATTTGTCTTGCATTTTCGTGCATCCGAATAATTCATCATTGTGACATAAGTACCTTATTTTAAAAGGCTCGTGTTTGTGGATTTCAAGTTATCTATTTGATGATCGCGTTGATTGATGTGTTAACATTATTGATATATACATATGGTATAGGACGGGAATATATAGACACACATATACCTCTGATTTCATGCTTGACTGGTTTTGCTAATCTTTCTATTCATCCATTGCATGCATTAACTCTTGCATTTTCAATTCTTTGTCAGATATAGCAAGATTGGCTCAAAACGTAAAAGTGAGGCAAAGGTTTGATTTTCTTTTGTGTTTACAACATTTTTTGTCAAAAGTATAGTATCTTTCTCTTGATCACGCTTCTCTCTTGCTCCTGGTATCCAAGGTTTTGTCTCCATTAGTTGTACTGTCATCTTTATCCCCTGCAATTGGAAGCCATCATAAATAATTAAATACTAGGGATCTCACGAAAATCAGATAAGTAGGATGGAGACATTGAGACCATGATCTGGTTGTGCTTCTACTTGATCAGAGGGGAAAGAGCTGCACATTTAAGTTTCAATGTATTACCGATGGACGATGTGCTTCAAATAAATCTCTCAGACTATCGTGTTATGTATTCATGACATTCTGGAATTCGTGTAAATACAAAATGGTAGCAAAAACTGCAGTTTACCTGAGTTGGTTTGTAACTAATTGGTATTTCTACAATGTTTGAAAATACATGCAAAGTGTTTCAAGATTCGTTATAATTAACTTTATGATTAAACATATTTATTAAATTCTGACACCAATCCATAGGATGATTTATGCATAATAAACATTTATTTTTCCACTTCCATAATATTTTTTGACGATCCCTTTATGTTGATTAATTTCCAGGGTTGTTGCTACTGCCATTACCTACATGAGACGTGTTTACGTCAGGTGTGTTATCACTGTTCCTCAACGATAATAAAATCTGCAGTATTAGTGATCTATATTTTTGCTTGCAATTTCCTTGCATTTTCTTATATTTTAAGCAAACATTATGTCAATGAAGGAAGGTATATACTCAAGTTGAATATTACTAGAAACATGTTTTTCAGGAAGCACCAGTATCCTTTTTCGAGGGTCAAAAAGTGGTTGCACATTTTGTTAATGCACCAGCAGATAAATTTCTTTGAAAAGTTTGAAACTGCTGAATTTTCCTTTTCATATTTGTATCGTCAATTCTAATATATAAAATTGATTCTTCCATATAGTTTTGTTGTCATGGTCAAACTTTGAGAATGATCTTGTTTTGTATATGGCACTGGTATCATTACGCATCTTCTAATGCATGAACCTTTGAGCATTATCTATTATCTTGTTTTCAGAAGAAGTATGACTGAATATGATCCTCGTCTGGTTGCTCCGTCTTGCTTGTACCTGGCTTCAAAAGCAGAAGAAAGCACAGTGCAGGCCCGACTTCTTGTATATTACATCAAAAAACTATGTAATTGCTCATATCTTTTATCCTCTATAAACCACCTGCTATGAATGTCTTTCGTTTTCTTCTTTTGTTATGATATGTTATCTGGGCTCCATGATAAGTGGCTAGAGCTGCCGTTTTACTTTTGCAGATCCCGATGAGAAGTATAGGTTTGAAATAAAGGATATACTCGAAATGGAAATGAAAATTTTGGAAGCCCTCAACTATTATTTAGTTGTTTTCCATCCTTACCGTGCACTGTCCCAGTAAGTATATCCTCAAATGTGAATTGTATTCTATAATGCTATTGAAGAAATGGGAACATTTCATGTTTTCATTGTTTTTAGTAAACATGATATACAATGAAGTCGATTTGTTGGTACACACATTTCAATTTTCTTCCAAAGTGAACATCTCACTGCTCATTTGTATTATTCCTTGCATTCTCCGATAGCTAAAATAACATATATATGTAAATATAAGAATCCGAATTCAAACAAAATTTTCAACCTTCTTTGACAATTCAATTTTATAAGTTGCTTTCCAAAAAAATACAGGCATTCACATACTTCGGCCGTAACAGTGATATATATCTCATTTAATTTCCCTTCATTCATTTATTTTTGCTGCTTATTTTTTCTAACAGCAACTTCCAATTATTAGGTTGCTTCAGGATGCTGGGATGAATGACGCAACACAATTAACTTGGTATCAAACTCATTCCAATTCTGCATCCCAACTTAGACATGGATAACTAGCTGATGAGTCTATTATGTTCCCTAGATATGCTAATGTAGAAGTACAAATAATTCTTGTAGTTTTGGCTCCTTTTTAGTACTTAAAGCTGGAAAGCCAAGTGACTTGTGGATTAGAGCATTTTTGTCTAAACTTAAAAACTTCACCAAGTAAAACTTTTAAGTATAAAAGCTTTAAAATGATAATTTTTTCATGGGTCAAAGTTGAAAATAAGTAAGTTACTTATTTTGAAGTAAAGGGAGACTTATTTTCAAAATAACATTTTTTACTTGAAACTAAAATACAAAGCACGTCTGAAATGTATGAAAGCAACTTTTACTAGCTTAGTCAAACATGATCTCATGACTCATAATGATCCGTTAGATCCTTGAACAATTTCCATTTTGATTTTTCTACTTTCTAATAGAAGAATCTTTTACTTCTACTTTTCGAGCTTTCTTCCTATCCGTTTTCTGTTGCACAATTTTATTCAATCTGATTGTCATATAGATCATTGGAAGTTATGGATCATACTCTGGTATTTTGAACCTTGTAGGGGACTTGTCAATGACACGTACAAGATGGATTTGATTCTTATACATCCTCCTCACTTGATTACATTGGCTTGCATATACATTGCTAGCGTGCTAAAGGATAAAGAAAATACAGCCTGGTTTGAAGAGCTTCGAGTGGATATGAATGTGGTAAGTCGTCTAAGCCGAGTTTTTTAAGGTCTTGAGCACTAGATCTTCAAATTTTAGTTCTTAATGAACCATAATTTCTAAGAATACTTTTGCAGTCACATATCATCAGTTTCTGGAGTCGATTTATACAACAAAGAATATCAAAAAAAAACTTTTGATCATTTGTCAGCGGTTCGTCCATATTTGTCCCATAGCATTTTTATTCCCTACGTTGAAGAATTGCAAGTGAATTTCGTCTTTGTTGAAAAATCGGAAAATTCAATTTAGCTTACTGAAATTAATTTGACCATCGTATCTTGCACACTCCCTCATTCTTATGCTTGGGTGAATAATGCAATTTAAGCACCAATTTAGATGCATTACTTTGGTATATTTGTAACATAGTACCTGAATGGCGTGCTATCTATTTCACACGTTATTATTTTACAGGTAAAAAATATTGCAATGGAAATATTGGATTTCTACGACAACCACAAACTGATTACAGAAGACAGAGTTAATGCAGCCACGAGCAAGCTAGCAAAATAATGGAAGGATACATTGGATTTATGTGGAATGTTTGATAGACCACAATAGAGAATAATAGATAATATTGGAAAACGAAGTTAAAATCTTGTATGTTATCCGTGACAAGACTGACTCAAGGAAGCTAGTCAGCAAGCGGGTACACAATCAGAAAATAGGTTTCATTTGAACGTATCTCTTAATTATGCCAGCCAATCAAATCTCTCCGATTTTCTTTATGGTCTCTTTAAGTTCGTGTGGCAATTGAAGTTCTTTTTGCTGTGTGTCCAACCCCTCTCATTCTTTGCCATCATCTTTACAATTGCAATGGAGTATTCTCCTTTCCATTTTACTTGGAGGTAGGTAAAGAAAAATAAATAAAAAGAACCTAAGAAACATTTTAGATTATAAAGAAATAACTAAAAAAGCAAAGACTAATAATTAATTGTTTTAAACGAGCGAACACCTTAAGGATTGTTTTCTATACTATTTTTAAGTCGTTTTTTGTTTTCGATTTTTCAAAACGGCGATAACGCGTTCTCTTTTCTTTGTTTGAAAACGCGTTTTTGAAAACAAGTTAAAAATTTACAAAGAAAATAAAAAACGACAAATTTGTTGTTTTGGATGTTTTCAATTATAATCAAACCAAAATTTTCAAAACGCGTTATGGGTGTTTTCAAAATAATTTTTCAAAGTGCCAAAAAGAACACGTTTTTTACCATCTCCAAACGAACACTCAAAACACAAAACACAAATACAAAGAGAATAATCTTTTAGTTGTTTTGAGACGTAAATTTCGCCAGAGTCGAGGCATAGGCCTCGACAAATATTGAAGTGTGAGACTAACAATTGGCATTTAACCCCTGTTTGGTACACATTATTTTTTTAATTCTAATTTTTCTATTCATTTTCAACCCCAATTCTTCAATAAAATAATATTTTTCATCACATCAATAATTTTTTTTTTTCAACCACATATTCTCCATCAATCTACTATTCCAGAATACATTCTTCCAAAATAATGTGGCTCAAACACACCCTTGAGGCGTTTTATGTTATCCTCACTTGACACTTGATTCCGTAAGCCTCAAATGGTTCTAAACAAAGGGAGATATAAGATTAGAGGTGAATCATTTTTGGCCAGTTTCATGGAGTAAAAATTTTGGACCACTTTTTTTTTTTTCCCCCGTTAAAGGGAAGAAACTGCAAAAGAGTTAATCATTGTAACAATTAATAGTCAATTACACTGTAATACTGTCTTTTCTGTTCCCACTATAGATGATATATTTTATGCGGGTAACAATTCCTATATATTACACATCAAAATTGTAATGTAGTATGAAACACCACCACAAAAATCCTCTGCTTGAATCCCCATAATTGGTCTATAGACCCCATCTGTCCGTTTAAGTCTAACAACGTATTCCAACAGCCATTATCCAAAATGATTTAGATGTTGAATGAACTCTGTTGCTCCTGATGATGCCTTTTGAATGGAACAAAATTGACAACATCAAGAAACAGTGACTTTTTTACGACCAAGAACTTGCAAACACATACCGAATGATCATGCAAAGTTGAAATTTACCACTTCATTCCAGACGAGGATCTTTATCATCTCTCAGAGACGTAGACATGAGAAAAGTTTTTGTTCGACTTGTTCTACCTGTCTCTGCCCTAGAATCTGTTCTTGACTGCAGCAACAATCAGAAGACCACCTTTAGCTGACCAGGAGAACTGACAGTAACACCAAACTTGATTATATGAATCCATGACCCAAAGACCAGTCTAGAAAACAACGCAGATTCCAACTAGTAAGGAATGACATATGGCAGAGCAATAACATCAGCAGACTCGACAGGTATTGCTTCTGCCCATACCTTCATCCCCTCAATTTGATTGCAAGCAATTTTTGGCATCTTCGCCCTAGAGCCCTTGCTACCAAAAAGCCACTCCTGATCATCAAATTCAGGCCATTCTACATTAGGTACAGTGAGTATCTGGCTCAAATATTTGGAATCGGGATGGGGAGGTTTCCCGGTATTCTCCTTACTTTTCAGAGAAGCAGATGGAGTGCTTGAAGAAGCATATTGTTTAGGGTCTATCAAGCCATTCACCTGGGAATCTTTAGTGTTGAGTATCTGGCTCAAATTTTTGGAATAGGGATGGGCAGGTTTCAAACTATTCGCCTTAACTTTCAAAGAAGCAGATGGAGTGCTTGAAGAAGCGTATTGTTCAGTCTCTATTATGCCATTCACTCGGGAATCTTTATCATCCATCTTATGCTTAATAATTACACCCTGGTACTCTTGTGCCCTGTGGATGTTCGGTTGGTTGATTTCCGTTCTTCCACTTTCTGCATTTAGAATTGAGGTTGAAACCTTGTCTTGGGCCTTGTGGTTATTGACCAGCCCCTGCCGCAACTTTTCTACCTTACTTGCAGTTTGACAAGGTTCAGTCTTTTTGCTAATTCCTGAAACAGGGTGTGAGAAGACGAGGTTGTTATTAACCACATAATTAGTAGTGGCTGCCTGCTGCTCGGCAGAGAAATGATTTGCAGTTTGACCATGTTCAAGCTTCGTTCCATTTCCAACTGATAGAGAGGGTAAGTTATTAATATTGGCTGCATGATTTTCGAATCCACCCGCTTTCTCCACAGCCAAGTTAGCAGTATTATGTGAAGAATTTATGCTGATTCCATTTTGTATGACTTGATGAGAGAAAGAGATAGCACTGGGCAGTTTATTAAGCAGGATTCCATTGTCTGTAGCAAAAAAATGTCACATAATATTAGCAGATTAAAATATAATCATTCTACAACCAAAGACTCCATCCCTAAAAATACTCAAGATGAAAGGCCGAATTAAGAATATGTCAATTCAAGAAATTGATCACTTAAGTCATCGATCATCAATAATCGTGCCCACGGTAAATTGCTGGGCAGCCAAATGTGGCACAAATAACTGCTAAAAACATCTAAATAGTAAGCCCACCCGAAGATGATGACAGGGACAAATATGGTCACTTAACTTTTTCATGTTAGTCACTAAACTTCATTTTGTTCCAAATTGGTCAAAGTCAGTCACTCTATCTGTATCCATTAGTTTGACTAACGGACAATGTGACATGACAATATAGACTGCCACTTCAACTTTTCTATTAGTCAAACTAACAAACATGGAAGGAATGACCAAATTGAACAAAGTTTAATGACTAACTTGAAACATAGTTTACCAACCAACTAGGAAAAATAAAGTTCAGTTATCAAGATGAAATTTTGCTAATAGTTAGTTACGCCAGTTTTTTTAACCTGTTAGTAAGGCATGCAAGCTTCTCTTTCCATATATAGTTGAAAAAACATAGCAAAGTGATAACATTGGAAACAACTCACAGCGTGAAAATCCATTTAATTCAGGCTCCTTCCGTTTTCCAAGACTTCCCTGGCTGCCATGTCTCTCCTTCAAAAGGTCTGATGGCTTGTTATGAACATCTGGTAGATTACAATTGTTTTCTCTTTGTTTACTCAGGTCTTTACTTCTCTCTTTCACCTTCTCCTTTTCCCCCACTTTGTCCTTCGATTTACCTTTTTTGTCTCGTTCTATATTCTTACGCTCATCTCTTTTACCATCGCTAGCCTTGTGCTTTTTCTTTTCTTTTTCTCCCTTTCCTTTCTCCACCTGGTGACTTCGTTCAACCTTTTTTCGATTTTCTCCAGAAAAAATTGAAACCCTACCATTTTCCAAACCCATAGCATTAATTTCGAGACTTTCTCCATTAACCATCCTCGCACACTCTCTCTTATCACTCTCTTCCACCCTCCCCGGCAACTTGGCACTTTTTTGATCTGAGTGAATGATTTCCCCAACCATTTGACTGTCTGTCGCTCCACAGTCATTTTCAACTCTTTTTTGCAATTCAACAAAAGATTTTGAATTCGGAATTGTATTACCCAGTTCACAAATTGGACCAAGCTTCTCTCCATTTTGATTCTCTTCTGAAGTCTTATATTTATCTTTATGTTTCTCCTTATCCTTCCTATCTCCGTGCTGCTTTTGCTTTCGTTCTTTCTTTTCTCGGCGTTTATCTTCACTCCTCCCTTTTTCCTTCCTCTCACTTTTTTCTTTCTTGTCTTTATCCTTCTTATGCTTTTTCTCTTTTTGCTTCTCCTGAAATAGTTTCACAGTCATTATAAATCAAAACGACCAAAAAGAAACTCCAGAATGTATTATATTGGCAGCAGCTCAACAATGAACGATAATATTACTTCAAAGTTAGAAGACAGGACAGAATGTCCAAATAAGTAACTTTTGAATATTGGCAATAAATATAGAATCTTGTCTCTTGGTACAGCAAAATGATCAAGCTTGCTGTCCAATATTTCCTTCTCCATTTGGTAAGGTGGACTAAACAGTGGCAGACAAGATTAAGCTCCTGTTCGGTTTAGCTAAATCATATTTTTAATAGATTTTGGTAAAAGTTGATTAAATGTGTGGTTGAAAATGAGTTTTAAAGAAAAAGGGGCTAAATAAATAGTTAAAATGTTGTTTATTTTCGTGTCTAGTTTGATTAATACTCTTTACCAAACATATACTCAAAACTTTAGGGAAAATTCGGAAGTACACAACAAAAATGAAATGAGTACTATTAAAAACTTGGAGAAATGAGGAAACCTCAGTAAAATAGCTCAAATATCTTGCTTTACCCTACAGCAATTATTATTAGCTAAAACAATGCTGTAAATTGAAAACAGCGTCCATGAAATCAGGGGCAAGCCCAGTTTTATGCACCCACAAAACCTTTAGGTGCTCAAGATGTCAAACAGCATTACTTCTTAATGATTACGAGAAATAAAACCATTTTATTTTGTCCTGATGAACAAAATTTCTAGTTTCATATAGAGATTACAGCCATGCAACTGCAGCATTACTTTGGGGCATATCATTCATCTACATTAGACATTTTTAGGAAAGAAGATGCAATCCCTTATGTCATCTAAATGGGAATTGAATCAATCACACAACATCTAGTGTACATCCACCAAAATTATCGAACTTCTCATGTCATTGTCAACCAATACAGACATAAATAACTACCATGCCCATATAGCTTATGTTAACAGCCTTTGTTACCCAACTATGATAATGTACAAGCTCATTACTGTTAGAATGTTTATGTCATCAAAATATGGCAACCACTATAAATTACATTAATTCTAAACTATCTACAATAACTGCATACAGAAATAATCAATACATGTCCATATCCTCCTTCTGACCCATTATAACAGTCAGATTGTGAAAAGAAAAATAGTCAAACTATCAATTTCTCAGAAGATATATGAATTCGTTTGAGATAATGAAACTTAAAAATGGTTGTCTTGATAATGAGGTTCAATATTTATACAAGCATTCTAAGGAAGTTGTAGCGTTACTTATTGCCTTAATTGTCATTCTTGCATCTCTTATGGAAAGTGAGTATATAATTTCTATTTAAGTTCGAGCTGAGGATTGCTTATACAGGAGGTTTCAATTTCTAGGGTTATTTGGCATGTATCTTAATTTCACACTACTGGGACATTTTGTTGATAATGAGACATTCAGTCAAACTATTGATGTTGTGTGCAATTTGTATTAGCTTTTCATGTTAATTGAAGCCTAGGGCCATGGCTTTTGTGGTGTAACTACTGTTTTGTACCCATATTGTTTGCTTTCTTAATGGGCATGCTTTTAATGTATGTTAGGAAAGTTAATCGGTGGCCCTGATCAACTCATCCGTAGGGTCATTTGACAGTGGAAGACAAGGAATTAAAAATATGTAGTATCCCAAATCTTTGTAATCAAGATAAGGAGCTAAAAACCTGAGTATGTAATATGGCTACCAAGAATACATTATTTAACTACACATTTGCGCTAATCAAGATTTATAACATGTATTATGTAATATGGCAGCCAATAATAGAAAATCTTTTATGGTTTCACCAATAGAATGTCCAAGGTTACACAAGAAACAAGCAACAATTTAAGAAACTATTTTCTAGGAAGCTATGATGCTGGCAGATCATCACATAAGCAGTGCACTGAAGAAAGATAGTTGATTCAAGAATAGAAACATAAGAAACCAAGGAAACAATCCTAAAAAAAACCAAGTGCATATTGAAAAATATGTGTACTTTGCCATAATGTTAGTGAATCCCTTTACATCTTATGCAACAGTTCTTTAACAAAGACAAACATTAAAGATGATCTAAAGAGTTTCCCTAATTTTTCCGGATGAGTAAATTTACGTAGTTTTCCTTATTAGCATGAGCATGAAAAAACGTCATCTTACCTATATTTTCTATTTCCTAATAAATATATTAATATTTTCAATATCATTCTATAAAATTCACATTCCACTCATAGTTTCAATAAATTGCGATGCATGGAAATTTTATTTGCTAAATTTCCTACAGGGTGTAATCGTGGTCAGATACTCTACATAATCACAAAAGTCAAAGGTCATCACACATTCAGCACCCTAACCCCCAAATATTACACAAGCTTCGTGTCGTCATCATAGGTTTACCGAATGAATTACAAAACCTAGGCAGAACTTCCCAAGAATTATTATTATTATTATTATTTAATAAAACTTAACCATGATGCAACTCAGAATAGAAGTAAAGATGTATAGATACGGCTGCAAATTGATAAGATCGTGCATAAAGTTTCAACCTTTATTATCAAGTTGACATCATTCAGTCTAGCCTTTTTCTCATATCCAGGCGGTGGAAATGGGAAGCAGCGAGACATTGCACGTAGTCAAATAAAGCCCAATTCGAGAACTTTCCACCGAATGTAAAGCTTCTCCTAGGTTCTGGCCGGAATGTCCCAATTCAGGAACCGACCAGAAACACTTCACCAGGCCATGCACCATATTCTTGCACTCATTTCTAGCCCCAGCATTAAGCCATCAGTTCCACACCATTAAAGTTCCGAAAATCAGCAAGTCAATCTTCTGTCAGCTTGACTGGAAATTAAAAAAAAAAATGTGTATATATCGATATAGATTCTAATTTACTGCTGAGTTGAACTGCAATAACTCTGGGGGTATTAACTAACGAAGATCGCCCAAGGCTATTTGATCCTCTATCAATATAGGTATCACAGACCTGCCCATCATCCAAAAACAAAATCAGGGCCTTTTGCTAACTAGTTTTAAGTATCAAAACCAGAAAACTGGGATGCATAACAAACACCATAATCCTCACAAAAGTAAATGCATAGTGACCCTTAATGCTACCAGTACATAACTTAGACACAGTCTTTAAGAGGAATCAACCAAAACAAGATTTAAATCCGAACTGCCAAATTAGATTTTATCTTTCCAGTATTCAGGAATCAAATTTAATCTGTGTATCACTCTGCCCATAACCTTAAGATTTTAAAAATGACAATAAGGCTTCGTTCCAGCAGATCAAATCCCAGAAAATCATGTAATCCAGCAACAAAAAAAAACCACACACACTTGATTTAATCTATTAAATCCAATAAACAGAATATTTAAACCCATCTCGAAAACCAATTCAAATATTTAGCAACAGAGAGAGAGAGAGAGCAAAAAAGGCAAGAAAAAAACCCACTTCTCGACAGCGATATAAATACTAAGTTGATTACTAAATCCAAAAAACTTCAAGAAACCAAATTTCCAAAATTCATTAAGACTTGCTTTGCAAAATAAACAGATACATTGCAAAATAAACAGAGGAGATCATCAAGAAAGAACAGAAAACAAGAGAAATTTTATAAAATCTCTCTTTCTATACCTCTGTAAACTGTTTATATATATAAATAGCATCTATTTGTAAGTGGGTTTTTCCGAGTGGAAGTGTTTTTAGTTTTTCTCCTCAGATCCTGAAAAGATTTTTCAATATTTGATATGAGGCCGCCTCTCAAGAAACCCCCAAAAGGGAAGAGAAAATTGCTTACAGAGGGGAGGGATCTATTTATAAATGAGGAGAGGAGGAGAGAGAAATATGTTAAAAAATAAAATGAAAAATCGAAAAAAAGAATAATCCAGCCATAAAAGAAAGAGATTTGGGGTCACCATCTGTATTTCCTTGTATTTAACTCTTCCGAGTAAACCCTGCGTCAAAGCCTATAACGACTCCAGTAAAATAAAATTCGAGTAAAAAGGGTGCTATGTATCCGAACATGAGGTCGGGTGAATAAGAGTATATAAATTGGTGATCGGCATATCTCTTTATTTGCATTTGTATTATGGTAACATAGTATCTTTCGTGATATAAAGAATGTCAGAGCGTGCTATTTTTTCTGAATCAAAAATTGATTGTAATCGACCATTACCTTCTACCTAAAAACTATACAATTTATTTGCCTTCAAAGACTTCTAGAGCTTGAGTTTTAGATATGGAACGTCTTTGAGAGAGGCTCTTGATGTTAAAGATATGATCGCTTTCGAGACGAATTGTGATACTTTTAAAGAAAATTGCGATCAAATGTGATGGGTTTCAACATAATGTGAGGTATAGGGGTTGTCATCTAATTTGGTGATTCCTTATTGTAATAGATATCTTTTGATCACATAGGTAGAATTATTAGTAATAATATCATTAACAATCATCTATATACTTCCATCAGCGATTATCGATGGCAATGTCATCAATGATGCTATTCAGATCAGCATCGATAATCGTCAACGGTATAAATATTGGACCATTGGTTGTTTCTTATTCAATCAAACACGTTGATAATTCAAACTGAATATTGACAATACATTTGTCGATTATTATCACGACAATGTCGTGTGATGTTGGATTCATCAACTGTGCTCTAGTTACAATATATAAGTCAAAATATCCATTTAACATTTCTTATGATATTACAATTCCAAAAATCTACGAGTTGACAAAAATATTTATCTTCCCCCCAATCCATACAACCACCCAGCACCTAACCCACTTAAACCCCGCCCGTTCGTACGTGGAGGAGCCTCCACTATCGTGTCATTGTTTGTGTTGGTTTTGAAGAAAAATATATTTTTCTTTATTCATTTCTTTCCTTTTCTTCGAAGGTTCTTGTTTGATGGAATGAGCGAAAATGGGGTCGGCGGAGGTGGAGCAAAAGAAGTGTCGGAAATAATAAAAAAATATTGTCGATGCAGTAGAAAAATTATATAAATTTAATAAATGGGGATAATGATGTTAATAAATAAATATATACACAGATTTAAATGGATCAATAATAGATAATATTAGTTCAATAAATTCAATTGAGGTATAATCTAATAAAACAAGACAAATATACTTATCATTTAATTGTTGATATAATTTATGTTATTGAAATAACTAATTTCGTGTTTTAATTTGTTGAAATATTTACTAAAACAAATAAAACCCTAATGCTTATACGTGTAATAGAAAAATTGAACATGCTTTAAAGTTAGTAATTTTTCTCTAAATTTCTTTTGTAAGAACTTTTTTATTAAAATTTAAGTAAAATATAACTCTTATTTTACTATATACAAAATAACTTATTTATTCCTAACTTTAATAAGTAAAATTTATTTATTTCAGCCAAACACGCCAATAATCCACCATGTTGGTTGTGGTGGTGTATACATGTCATAATAAATTGCAAGTGAAATAGAGAAATTGAACGGATTCATTGCACAAATAAAGTTGTATAGTAGTACATCCATACAATTGTCCTGTATTGCAGGCTTGTCCAAATTTTAGGATAGACATGAACTACTTATTTATCAATAACGTCATATTCGATCCATAAAACTCGATCATATGGAATAGTAAAAAAGGAAAAAAAATTGTTCGTAACATTCTAATAATGTAGAATGATCGAGCAACGATAATTCATAATTTATATGGAAAGAAGTAGTTCTAGAGCCTCACATATTTTCTAACAAGTTCTTTATCAACTAATTTTGGAAGTAAAAATGGTTGTCGCTCCTCAGCTATTCATGCTTGTATTAAGCAGTTCATAAGAAATAATTTTCATCGACTTAACCACTTATTTTACTTTTTGATAGACTTATATGTGGGCTTGGTCCAATGACACGAATGGATTGGACTAAGTTTTGATTTACTAAATGGGAAGAATTTATGGATCAGGTTTTAACTATCATCAAATCAATTTTTAGGCCTTAAGTTTAAAAATTGCAAAAATAAAGTATTTATTAATTAATTAAATATATTTTATTAATTAAATATATTAAAATCACAATTATACAATTCATGGTCGTATGCATAATTATGGATCACAACTTATTTATTATCACATTTTATCAAATTAATTGGTCACATATTATTTTTCGATCATAAATCAGAAAATTTATAGATTACAAATCACAAATATTATGAGTCACAACTTATTATTCAGTCATGAATTATTAAATTATCGATCACAAATTAATATTTTTTAGGTCACATATAATTTCATGGACATAAATTATTTTTTATTGGTCACATATTGTTTATTGGTCACAGTTGACCAAATAATTGGTGACCACCACCAACTCTTGCTACTTTCAACAGCATCGTCGCCTCGGTGCGCCGAAACCACCACCACTACCGCCAAACCACAGTCGCCAGAACCATCATCTCACGACAACTAGGAACACTGTAATCTCTATCTCTTCACCACAACCATTGCTTAACCACCACTAACACTTGCGACCTCCGGTAGCACCACCACCTCCAACGCGCTAGAACCACCATTGCCGTCAAACCACCGCCTCCACAACCACCACCACCACCTCACGACAACCAGTAGGAACACCGTACTCTCCATCTCTTCACCATCCCATCACCTCCTACTCTTCACCACCAACAAACCACCAATTTCACTACAAAATCACCACCACACAAAACACCACACCACCCCAATTGCCAGATCCACCACCACAACCACCGCCACAAAAATCATCAAATCTACCACCACAAACCCCGCCACCACACAAAACACCGTTGGCGCAACAACGCAGCGTTGCTTCGGCTGCGAAGAGTCGCTATAGTAGGTGGATCTGCGTCGCAACTCACGGTGATTCGCGTTCTTCTGGGGTGAAATAGATTAAGGGTGGTTATGGGGTTGGGCGACGACGGCGACAGAAAGGTAAGGAGTGATTGAAGCTTGTGTCACGTCACGCACAGAATCACTGTTGCGATTGAAGCTCCTGGCCGGCGATATGGATTGACGATGGAGATGGGGTTAGGTAACGACGGCAACGAAATGTGAGGAGTTTGTGGTCGAAAGAGGCATCAACGACGTGAAGGTAAGAGATAATGGAAGGAGACGATTAAGTGGATTTAGAGAGTGAGGAAAATATTTGAAGCCCGATGTAATGAGAGAGAGAGAGAGAGAGAGAGATGAACTTGAAATAAATTAGGGTTTTAATTATAAATTCAATTAATACCTGATTTTTGATTAAATAAACTTAAGATCTGATTTTTTAATTTTAAAAATTAAATGTCTGTTTTTCTGTAATTTCCTCTTACTAAATTCTTTTCAAGAGTGACATGATAACACCCTTTTAGGAATAGAATTTAATTCCCACATTATTATTACTTGTTTTAAATTCCCAAATTACCGTTTGTCTAACTCAAGTCAATTGTTGTTGATGCCGCTGCCGATCCCATGACAAATCCATCCCAATCTGGCGCCGCCATCACCACCACCACCAACTCCGATTGCCGTCTCCTAAGCCATTGTATTTGAATTTTAGATCTAAAAACATTAAATTTAAACCTCTACAAATCTTTTTCTCGAAATTTGGAATCTTTTTTTTTCTTTTTTTTTTTCCTGAGAATGAATTGAAGATGTAAGACACATTTTTGTAGGTGTGATGTTGAAAAATGGAAATAGGCTGCAAAATATGTGTAACACACTATTACAAGTGATGATGACAATGATGATCAAATTATAACGAAATTTTACAAGATTTAACACATTATGAAACATAATTATACAAAATGTAACACAAAAATTCTTGTAAAATAATTAAAATAAAAAATAGTATTTTGAAAATAAAAAAATTATATGTATTAGTAAATTATTTAATGGTTTTTTAAGTTGGGTTGTATTTCATCTAAAGTGGAACCAAATCAATTAAAAATTATTAAAACTTGTGTGGGCGGCACGAAATTAAAGGTTTGTTCTTGTAAATTTCATATATCCTTATTTTAAATACACAGTAAAAATGCAAAATTTTGGTGAATCATTTCATTTAAAAAATTGAACTATTAAAAATTTACACCCATTCATTTAAATATATTAACACGTCCTCATGTGCATATCAAATTCTTCTAAAGTGTTTATTTCTCTTAAGATTTATGTTTGAGAATTGTTTATGATTGATTTAAATTATAATTAGATGAGTGAGCGACGCAAATGCATTACTTATAGATCTCGAAATGTCAAATGAGATTTAAAAAAAATAAAAGTTAATAAACCTATTTAACAAATTATTCAAACATTTAACCACTATTTGATAGAGGTTAAAATCATATTTTTAACAAATTTTAATGAAAATTGATTGAATTTGTAGTTGAAAAGTTGTGAACTCTATGAAATGTGTTGTTAAGATTAATTGTTGACTTTAATTTCGATTTTATTTAGATTTTTTAGTGTTATAAAAAGGGCTTAATAATTTGAACAAAATTTCTCCATACACTAATCCTAATGTAAATTTTTAATTATAAAAAATAATTCAAATAACAAAATATATAAAAAGACATCCGTTTAGTGGTGTAACATTTTGTATCTGCCTATAAATTATAGCAGTACCAAATATAAATTTTCTAAAAAACACCATTAACAAGTAAAAAAATTAACTTCATAATTTATGACTTTTAAGTTGATCAACCTTAAGAACAATACTCATAAAACAAAACAAACAAAATCATTATACAAATTTCTTTCAAGAAAGCCTAAAAAGAATGTGTAAAGTACAAATACATGGATCTTTACAACACATGATTTCTCGAAGACAAAGTTATTTAAGGATCAAGTTGGCGATACAAAATGAAAAATAGTAATGATTAATTACCAGAATGGCGTCTTTCTAGTTGATATTGCCCAAAGATAGTAACAGGACCAGACATCTTTTTACGTGGTTAGTCAGTTTCTTTCTTTTCCAAGAGTAGTCAATGATGATGTGGTGTGTGTTTTTTTAAGTATCTCAAAAGCGCAGTAATGTCAACTAGGCTACATCTCCATTTGATAGAAGTTAAACAGCAGGATACCATGTATTCACCTGCAACAAAGAACTATCTTCAGAAAAATAAGCAGAAGAATGCAGTCCCCAAAGTGATTAAAATGTCTGAAGTATCAAGCAATAGCTCATGCTACTTGTAATTTTGTTTGGTTAAAAAATATGTCACCAGAGTTGGGATATGTATATTCTCAGTCTAGGACTTAGTTAATAAACTTCCAATTGTGTATTTCTCATATAACAGTTATTCAGGCAACAAATGTAAATTCTACATACTAGTTAGCTGATCTAATCATCAAGCCATTGAGTGATCAGAGGAGTTGTAACACTTGTAACAAGTTGGAAATATATTATACACGTTCCACCTCGAGACGGAATCTTAAAAGGATACAATAGACCCTGCACGCGTAGGATTAACTGCGGTAGCAAATCCTAGTTCCTTCTCCAAACTCTTGATGTTGCTTGCTTTCCCTTTTCTTACCTAGTGTATTCCACAAGAAGTTATCCACTCCATTGTGATGTTCGACGAAATGCAAAACACTGTAAAATAATATTTTCATCCATGGAATACATAGACCAAAAGAAATTTCATAACAATTGAGGCATGAACGACTTCTTGCATGTTGCAAGAACATGCCTCTCTATTCTGAGTAAAAACTGTTTAATATCGTGATCAAGATTCGAAGTTAAATAAAATAGAGAGATAAAGATACGGAATTTGACAGCTCTTTTGGGGGCACGTCCTGAAAACATAAAAATCTTAGATAGTAGGAAAAAAGTTTAAATATTGTAAAGCTTCGTGCCATTTGATATTCACCGGAGGAATATTGAACGCGTACCTGATGTACATGTGCCAAAAAATAACTAAATTTTAATCAATCCCCAGTTTGTAAAATGAAATTTCATTTCTGAGACTTTCTTCCTTCTCCAATGTCTCTGCCCAAGTTGGGATATCTTGAGCTGGTTACTCTTCATGTTTATGACCATTGATCTGAACAACGCCTCATGGTTTTTGATCTTTGGCAATCTGATTTACATCAACATTGCTTGATTGATGGCCAGATATATTCTTCAGGATGACAGAGTGTTCTTCCATAAATGCAGGTCTTAGAAGGCTTGTATAGTAACCTGAGCAACAAATAGATTTACTGGATTGAAGAGGTAATAAGAGTGGTGAGTAAAATGGAAGTATTCTAAGTGGAAAGAGATACGCAATGATAATCACAATATAGATATATAACAGGAGTACATGTTAAGTTAGTTTGGCAGCCATGGTAAGAATAATCCATATTTCACTTTTTGGTTTAATGCTATACATTGAGCAAAAGAATCTGATAAAGATAGTTACCTCAGTTACCTTTTTGGCAAAATACATAGGACGAGAAGATTGTAGTCTCCAATTTTGCCAGGTCCCGGTCCCGGTCCCAGTCCCCTAGTGATCCATCAGATTCCTCATCCTGGTCTTCGACGTCGTCAAGAATGGCAACCCAGTACCATAGATGAACAAATATCAAGGTTCACAGACTTCAGTGCTATAGTTCTGACAGTCAAGAGGTACAAAAATTGAACAAAGAGATTCCACCTTTCCATTATTATCATCCTCTTCACCGTCACTATCTTCATTATTGTCCTCATCATCAAAATCGCTATCGTCATCATCCAGCTCGTCTACGCCAAAATCAATTTCCTCCATCTTACTGATTATTTTTTGCTGTATCTAGTCTAGTCCAATAATGACTTGCTGCATTGTTTTAAAAGTAAAGTAAGCCTCCATAAATTATTAATTGAAGTTGGAAGAACCCATTAGTTCCGAGAACTTTTCCCCTCTCTCTTGTTAAAAAATAATCCCTTTTCTCTGATTTTGTTCGTCTTAAACATTAAGTGAAGAGAGCAAACACAACTTATACTGGTTGAACCTATTATTCTCCAGAATCATTTTTGCTCTTTCCCATAAACCATTTTCTTTGATTTTATTCGTCTTTGACATTAAGCAGAGAGTGCAAGTATAATTTGTAGCTTGGCAATCAAGAGTGTCTGAATATTACATATCTTCTCATGTAGATTTCAAGCTAACACTATAGGTTCTTTCTACATGAAGACTGAATCAAGATGCCTCAGAAATAGAGCATGATAACTTTACCATATACTGATATATACGAGAAAGCACACACCAGACTAAGAAATTGATAGGCAATTAAATTTAAGCTGTAAGTAATGTATTCATGTTTACATTGCTAATGTTTCCAATAAAACTATACAAGAATAAATTCTCCCAGTCATGTATATTTTTAGCTCTTACCACAATGGTTTCCTAGGAAGTTAGAGCTTGCAAGACATCTTCATCATTCTTCACTTGAAGTGTACATGTGACAAAAATACAAAATCAGCTAAAACTTCAGTAAACTAACACATGTAATGTCATTTAATTATGAAAAACAACAATGAGAACACAACTGCAAATATCTTACTTCCATACTCATCAGTTACATAAGTTAATGTTCTCATGAATTGTCGCTCACGAAACCTGAAAACATCGATGTCGTTTTGATGTTCACCTGAGAAATCGAATTTCAATACAAAATTAGAATTACATATTTTGTTAAAGAGATTTTTTGCTGTAAAATCAAATAACTATTGAAATCACATTATTTCTCTTCAGTGCTACTTCAATTAGAGTTTGAGCAGTTTCGGCCGGTGTGAATCTGGCCGATTCATTGGCCATTTCCTCAGATGGGTGATACCATTGTGGTTTAGCATTCTACTTCACCGGACCCAATTTTAACTGCTCTTTCACCATCGCTCTTATTTTTTTTCCGTTTCCGTTTCTGAACATTCCATTGCACCTTCTTCCAAAAAAATTATCAGTTAGCTTTCTTTATTTATTGCTGTACAGCATATATTAAAGCCAAGACATTCAACATTTTATAGTTTCCAAGGAAAATTTCCTCATTTTCGCTATGTTCTCAACAGACAAAATAAAAGTTAAATTCCTGCTCCAAACGGGACAAAAAAAAACCATGTACAATGAGTTTATCAATCAATCAAACGACATAATCACCACGTGTATTTTCTGCATTGAGCTCTGATTGAAAAAGGTAAAGAAGACAAACATCAACCAACTTCATTTTTCAACCTTTACTATTACGAAAACTCAATTTTGAATCTCAAAATTTTAAATTAAATGAAATGTTGGGCCAAAATTTTATGTTCTTCTAAAAAAAATATAGCAAGAAAATCAAGTTTTTGCTTACATCAAATTCAATAGAGCTCTTCACAGTAACTGCAAAACCACAATTTTAATCAATTCCAAAAACCCAAAACCACAAATGAAAAACCCAATTCAAAACCTTGAATTATTATTAACAAAACACCAAACCTTTGCAGCTAGAAATCTTCAATAATCCCCCATTAGTAAGTTCTTTAAATATTCACTTTTTCACATCAAACTACCTATTCTTTCCCGAGAATCACAAAGAACAATTTCAAGAAATTGATAAACAAACCTGCTTGAGATGAGTCTGAAAATTTCTGCATACTAACCGAAAAACAGTTCCCGAAGTGTAAAAATAAGCTGATTTCCCTAATTCTTAGAATCAAAAAGTTTCAAAAAAAGGTCAATTGAGGTTGTTTAATCCTTTTCAAAACCTGAATAGACCACAGTACGAGAAAGAAATAATGTAACAAGGGAATAATCATATTCCAATAGCTTTTGAGTTCCAAAAAAGGTCAATTGAGGTTTCTTAATCCTTGCCAAAACCTGAACGGACCAAGATACGAGGAAGAAATCATGTAACAAGGGGATAATCATATTCCAAAAATCTTATATATTTGACTCTTCTCCGCCATAAGACAGTTAAAGATATCATAAAAACCACGTTTAATGAAAACCATGATCCCAAAAATATATGTTACCACATAATACTGAATACTCAATCTTCAAACGACAAATAGAATATACAAAAGTATACATAAAAACAGTAAATTGCATCTAAGCACTACATTAAAGCATAAAAGAATTACATTTTCATTCTTCTCAATGCCTCAGGACTAATCTTCGAAGTCGATCCTTTTCCCATTCTCTTCTTCAATAACTCATTCCCTCATATAAGTCCATCTACAGTAACATCCCCGCACTACAATATCCCCTTCACCACATGTCCCGACCCAGCAGTAATCGTCCTCGCTAAACTTCAACTATAGTCTTCAACATTCGGAGCTAACGTCGTCTAATAAGCAGTTGTGCTCTTCTCCACCTCATCTTTCTTTGTTTTCTCTTCTATCTCTACCAGAGAAACATCCTTCGCAGCCACCCACCATCTTTCTCCACCCCTCTTGCCGCATTTTCCGCCTTAAATGCACTGTACTCTCCATCTGCAAGAAAATTATGTGGAAGAGGGGAAAATATGGAGAGTCGGTTCTTTTTTTTTAATGGAAAATAGGTGGATATTTTCACCCATCATCTATGCAATCAGCTATCTGTTACGAAGAAGTTTTGCATTTTTTATATCATAAGTCTACGATAATGAATATTAGGGCAAAACAAGAACTAATAGAAAGTATAAGAAGATTGCAAACAATGATTGATAAAAGATTCGAATGCGTAATGAATATTAGGGCAAAACAAGTTCATCTAATGATCGTCTTAATTCTTAATTCAAAATTCTAACATAATGTAGTGTTCGGTAGAATTCTTCTATTGTATTTAATTTACCCCTCTCGAGTTCTCATTGAGCTTATTTAACTAAATCAATTTCTTATCTCTATGCAAATTACCCTTAGTTAAACGAAATATAGTTCTAAGAATTCTTATTACGACCACAATAATTAGTATATGTATCTCTACAAGTTATAATACTTTACCGAATTTTATTATACGATCTAAGCCACAAACTCACCTCTCGATTCGTAAGAAACTCAAGTAATCATCAAATTATTGGCCAAATAATTCAAAACATTAAGCTCATAACAAAATCAACACATAAAAGAATAATCCACAGACATTTTTGAATAAAAGAATTAAGGATCACAAAATATTACATTCTTTGCTCTAATTTAGAGTTTAGTTACGCATAATGTAAAAGGAAAAACAAATAAATGTATTTGAGTACATCACCGGATTAATTGACTAAAGATATGGAAAAGAATCAACTCTTACATCAAGATCTTCTTCCGCTTCTAATCTTTGCTTTAATCTTGAATCGCGTGATGAATTTCTTCTCTTGATTTAACTCTTCGATCTCTAGTTGTATCTCTCTTTTTTTATCTTTTGATACCTCCAATTCGTGCCTTCTTTGGTCTATTTATAGTTCTCCATGCGTCCTTGGCTAGATTAGAGTCTTTTTCTGGGCTTCTCGCGGCCCAAACAGCGATCCCTAAAATTTGGCAGTACAGCGCCTGGCACCGAGATCATATGTCCAGCGCTGCCTTGCTGAAATTCTGCTTTTTCCTGGGTTAAGCGCAGCGCCTGGGCGCTGCTTTGCAGCATTTTTTTACCCATTTTCCCGGTGCTTGGGCGAGCATTCATGGCACCTGGACACCAATTTTTGCCTCGTTTTTCCACTTTGATTTGTTTATACACTTCAATTACGACTTTTTCATCTCTTTATCATACATTTTATACAACACTAGCAAACACATTAAAACGTACTATAATCATAAAATTAGGCCAACAATTAAGTTTAATTTGGTATAAAACTCGTGTGTAAAACACACTCATCGCGAAGTTAAAACAAATAATTAATATATAGCATGATCCACCAGGAGTAAGAATGTGATGAATCAAGAAACTTCTACATTTCAAAAATGAAGTCATCATTTATTGCAATGGAGCTAGTCGTAGCGTTTACAGCATGTTTGGCTAAGCTGACTTTACTTTTATGAGAATTGTTTTTTTCAAGCATGTTTGGACATGCTATACTTATTCCTCACTTATAAGTAAAAAAGATGCTGCTTATTTTGACATTAATTAAATGATTACTTCCAACCTTAAAAAAAAAATATTTATGCAAAAACTCATTTATTTAATCTTTCAAGCTTATCCAAACATTCACTAAATGACCGGAGAAGCACAGGCAAAGAGTAAAAAGAAGTAAACATATGTTATTTGGTCTGATACCGAGACTTCCATAAACATATGTAACCTAATTAAAATTAACACTCCAAAGATTTTGATTGTCAAGTTCAATTAAACAACTAACTGAATGTGAACAATTTTATTACCAAATTAGATTTTTATTTAATGCATATTTTACTTATAGTTATATATAAACTTTTATAATAAAATAAAATTGTATTGATTAGAGCTAAAATAAATTACTTATTTTTATAATAAATGTTTGGTTAAGCTTAAAGTAATTAAATTTTTTAGTTTTAAAATATTTATATAAATAACTTATTCATGCTATTTTTGACCATGAAATTGATATTACTATCAAAATAAGTAGCTTACTTTATATTTAATTTTATAATAAAAAATTTATAAGAAATTATTTATTTATAAACAATAAGATTATATGTATATTTTAGAAGTTGAAAAAAGTGGATGTGAAAGAAATCATTTTTTTTTTTACCCACGAAATTCCTTGTCATTTTTTCCATTTTTGGTGGCTTCTTCACTCACTGTAGAGCGTGTTGCATAAAAGACTAATGCCCACATTAAATAAAATTTCGAGAACGACGACGTACAATAATGCACTTTCGATTGCCTTTTTGGCCAAAACTTTCAGTTGTTTGGAACAAATGAAAGTAGAATTCTTAAGTATTTTTTAGTTTATGATTGATGAATATACATCATTTGCTTATGTTTATTATGCTTCTATCGGTTTATAATTTCTAAGGTGAGCGTCGATTTCATATTTCACAAGAAAAAGTTTGAATATGTAGTGAGACATCTTAAGGTGAGAATTTAGACGTATACTTCATTGAGTGTCACATACAATTTGTCATGATTGTAATGAATGTAGCCTCCTAAACTCGATATTTCGTAACTTAACTTTATTTAGAATTTTTAAATTTTAGTCCACCACAAAAATCATTTTCTGGCTCCGTCCTTGGATATTTGTAAGAGCCACTTATCATTATGCAAAATCCCACAAGATCAGTTACTGCAATCGCACATCTAGGATGAGAAAAGAACTTTCAAAATGATACCTTAGAAGTGGCCATGTCTCACAAAATTTCTAGTTTGATCGTATTAAGCATGTCGTCAGCGCTCATATAGAACCTGAATCGAATTCTCCATGAGATTCATAATTGCATTACTTATAGCTTCATAGCTTGTAGACAAAGCTGATTCATCTAAGATAGTCAAATATTCTGAAGTTCTTCTATTCAATCCTTTTCATTCTTCTTGTAGCTGGATATTTCGTTCGTACACATTTTCTCTTTGTTTTCGAGCCTCTAGTGTCTACTCCACTTGAAAATGCTAGCATCAATTGTTTCCTTCTTGTAGCTGTGGAAATAGAACCTCGTTCTTCAAGAGAAAGCATGTAGTATCCCATCAATAGTCATTGAAGCTGAAAATAAAAGCCAAAGAACCTTTTAACTCATTAAGGTTTGTTGGAAAATAGTTACTATAAAAAGTTATTTTTATCAAACTTTAACCAAATATTTGGATGGGTCCCACTACTCAAATATGGCGAGTAATGGATCGGTCATGTTCTACTCATCGAGTAGATGGATTTGGTATGTTTGGACGACGAAAACTATTTTAGGATATATGAGAAATTAGTGAATGAAGTAAGGTTAAAAAAACATGATTTTTGAATAAAAAATCGATTTTTTTTTACATAAAAGCCGCCGTCGGCACCAAGCGAGTGGCAAGTTCTGAAATGAGCGCTCGAGCGACTTAGCTAACGCCAAGCGGGTGGGAACAACCTATGCAACTTTTCGTGAAACAAGTTGATTTTTAATTTGTGTCTCTCAGGTTGAAACTCATCAACTTCTATAAATTGAACCCTTATGGGTTGGTTTCATTCGCCCCTATTCTATGCAATCGAAGCATACCATATAACATCATTTCCTAGCTAAAATTCTGCATGAAAAAGTCTGTGTTTTTATTCCAAAAACGAGTTCATAACTTTGTTCGGTATGTTGTTTCTTGTGCTTTTAAGTACTACAAACTAAAAAATTTGATTGTTGTATCTCGATAAATGATTGGCATAAACTGTAGGCACCTGTGCGGGGCAAAATCCGTCTTAAGGACAAAGAGTTTAACTCTTACCTCGATCCTTTTGCATTTCATTCTTTTAGTGTTATTTTGTCCAACCTTCCATTTGATTACATGTAAATATTGGTAAGTTTGAATTACTATAATAAATAAATCACTTTGTGCAATTAGTAACAACAAGGTTATGATTTCCTTATTAGAAAGTTTAGAAGACTTGATTTTCTACGCATTACCAAAATAATGCTTGCTATAATTATCTCATAATGCATTTGCTCACTTGTACAGGTCCTTCAAATTAGCATTCCTCAAGAATCACTCTAAAGTTGAATGGAATTCCATGTTACCGAACTCAGATACTATTGACTATCACCCAGAATACGCTCATTTGGGAACTTCTTACTCCAACTAGCTATGTCAAGAGTCTTCGTTAGTTGAATCATCTAGAAGACTCCCGGATCCTTTTATCCCTCTTTTTAGCTATTTGACGGGATACTAATTACCTAGGTTTCTAAATGAGATTAGAATCCGACGCAACGTAAAATAAGGAAATTAAGTGAAAACATCAAGAACACAATTTTTAGAATCCACCAAATTATGAAAAATAAAATTACGAAGTTTTATTAATTGCAAAATTCATAAAAATGAATAGTTGCCTCTTTATTTATAAGGGTTTACATAATAACCTAATTTAAAGAATAAAATTCAAAATAAATTAAATGACAAAAATAGCACCAAAACTTAAAAATTTGTTTTCAAAACGGCTCGTCGTTCTTTTTTTCCAAAATGTCTTATGGGCTCAAATCAGAGTTCGAACGTCAAATCTGCAGTTTACTGTTTTTCTTTTTTTCGATCTAACTGTTTCTCAATTCATACAAACATCTATTCTACATCATATGCAAATTAATTTGGCTTATGCACATCTGGACATATCATATGGTGCAAACTCTTACGATGTGGACTAACAATACTTTGATAAAACGTGGCAATAAGTAATAATGATCCAACTTTTCATATCATCCAACTTTACGTACCCATTCATAGAATTTATGGATGGATTTTGCTTGGCACATGGGCTTGTAGTTCATGGGGGCCATTTGGCTTGAGTTGTGACGTGGGTACAGGGCCCACCGATACCTCACAATAAGGGGATGGTGGAATTTTTTGGCAATTTTTTATAACCATGGGTCCCGCATGGGGGGCCACCCGTCTGAGTTATAGGAATCGCAACGGGACAGGTATGAGACGGGTCGATCATTCACATCCCCATTCATCGGATATTTTTGTTACCTTGCCCCATCTCCATACCCATTTAAAATGGACAAGACGGGTTCGAGGTGGGATAGAGGCAGGACGGGGTAGGTCCCCTGCCACATTTATCGTCTCATTTATTTTTTATTTATTTTATTTTTTTCTCTTTTTTATGTCTTTACTTAGTAAATATTATTACTTTTTTACCAATTTGTTAGAAACAACTTAGGTTCACTTTAAAAATATAATAAATCTATTATTTTTTTGATAAAAAATTTAAATTTAAAATTAACTTTAAACGGGACGGGGACTATGATTCCTGTACCCGCCCCATATCAGCTTCGGGGGCAATGACCCTCGTCCCGTTTACCCAATTAAGCGAGTAATCTCTGCTTCGATCGAGGCGGGGTTCCACGAGTTTTGGGTTGTCATCCCTATGTGAGTTTATGTAAAACTTCTATGAAACCAATTTTTGTACATATGGCTTTGCTCCTTTGGTTTTTCCATTTATGGATATCACTCTGCGTGGATCTGTACCATGGAAGTTGGATTGCATATCGTATGATCATACATGGTGGCGGACAACTCCATTATGACAGATTCACATAACGATATAAGAAATACTTTCAAAATAATTTACTTTTGGGTGGTTATATTACCATCACAATTTTTATTCCATACATCACATTCTAATTGTAATTAAACTTCTCAATCTTTACTCATTGTATCAATTATT
The DNA here is from genome assembly GCA_903798385.1 of Fraxinus cuspidata. Taxonomy (NCBI): domain Eukaryota; kingdom Viridiplantae; phylum Streptophyta; class Magnoliopsida; order Lamiales; family Oleaceae; genus Fraxinus; species Fraxinus cuspidata. The sequence goes on from CAIGRP010039234.1 coordinate 89,859, forward strand.
TCCTTCATTTTTTTCAGTCGAATTCTTATCTTCAACATTCAATTCGTTAGTGCGTCTCGTTCTTAATGATGATTTATATCAAAATATTTTATTTTCATGCTTTGATACAAGGGAAAATATTTTTTCACCCTTTTTAGTTATTTATTTTTAAAAAAAACATAATGGAAAATAAGTTGTTTTATGTAATTTTAATGAATTTTTTGACACAAAACTGTTATAAATACAAAATATGTTAATTAGTGAAAAGTGTGAGGATAAAATGTTAAGAAAATAATTAGGGACATAAGTGTTACAATGAGTAAAGTTAAGAACCTTAAATGCAATTAAGATGTAGTACAAGAAATAAAAATTGTGACGTGAATATAATTTTATCTTTACTTCTTATCCAAAAGGTTGAAAGAAAAATGTATTTAAAAATTAGAATTTACGTTAAGTAACTTTTTAACTTATCTTCGATGCTAGCCACACATGACCCTAGATTTTTTGGATATCGTGGCATTGTTTTCCATGGCAATAAACCAAAAAATATTCTACACGCACGTGTAGCACGACAACCTAATAAAATGTTAAGCTACTGTTCTGGTTTGCAAAACTCGGTGAATTTGCGGACAAAATAATTTTAGGAACATTTTTTTATAATATTGTCAAGTAGATGTTGATAACTAAAAATAACGTAACATCTCTAGATCAATATGGGAAGATCTTAACATAATAACTAAGTAATGTCTGCTGAAATTTTGTTGTAATAAAATTTGCTAGATTTTTAGTGTAAGCCGTATTGAGAGATTTTTTTACAGCTCGGCTCATTTTCATTGAACTTTTACCCAAGTGTATAGGATAACATATTGAAGTTTTTCCTCTTAGTCATGTCAAGCTACCGTGTTTGACATAAACTTGTTTGTTTCCGTCCTTTTTGAAGAGATTTGATCGATACGGGTGACTTGGGATCAGATGTGAATTTTTAGATTGGACACCACGAATGTGTAAAAAATCTGACAATTGATTGAAAAAAGTGTTTTTAAAGTTAATGTACAAAAATCGTCAACTCACGTGTGAAACGTAATATAAAGCATTATATATATGTGGCGCCATAGGATTTCCTTGTCAAGAAATGAATCTGGCACTGATGGGATGGGTCATCTTCAGACAACCACATACAATGTTAAGGCACTATGCGGTTTGCAAAACGTTGTGAAATGTGAATTATAGACAAAATAATGTGGGGAGTACAAAATAATAATAATAATAATAATAATAATAATAAATAAATAAATAAATAATAAGTGTTTCGCACGGGATACATGAAAATGGAAATATATTACAAACTGAAATTGTAGAAGCCTAGTATTTTATAAAGCGCATTCCAATTATCGGAAACACGTCATAACTAATATCAGTCACGGGATTGATGATGATGATGATGATAATAATAATAATAATAATAATAATAATAATAAGTATTCTCGAACTATTTTACCATTACAATGGATGAGAGACTTCAAAATTAAAAATGACTCCGATCTTATTAATATGGGTGTTCTTAACTGAGACTTAATGCATTTTAAAATATTACAACTTTGAATGAATTTTGTGAATTTGTATATATATCATCAAAATTCATGAGAATCTCATTAAAATTGAGAAATTTCTAAAGAGTTGGTTATTTGTATTTTTAGGCTTGAAATCCAATCGAATCTTTTGAAATCTTTTCATTAATGAAATTCTTATAAATCCACGAGTTATTAAGAATATCTAAATTTTAATGTGTTTTATTAAAATTCATTAAGCCCCTCTTTGATGGCCATTATAAAGGAAAAAATGATGTTTTGAATTGTATTTTTTTAAAGAATGTGTGGTTAAAAAGTAGGAAAAAATTTTGACTTTACGTATAAAATATTTATTGTGTGAATATGCTGAGCGAAAATGAGGATGAGAAATAAAAAATTTTGAAATAAAGAGAGTTAAACGGGGGCTAAATCTCAGTTGGAGACACCTAGAATTTTTGAAATTTATTAGAATATCAAATAGAGATACTTCAATTTGCAAGGGCTTTTAAAATTCATTAAATTTTCGGTTGAGAACGCTCCAAAATTAAATAATTGATATTCTTGGTCAAGGACCAAAGAGTGTTTCTTTTTGATATTCAAAGTTAACTAAAATTTAGTGGTATCAAGGCGTCTTGTGAAACACATGTTGATAGACATAAAAACTTGATCAATCATGTTATATGTACCGTCTTTGTCGACAATATTGGTTGACAACTGCACACTTAACACCATTACATTCATTAATTTTAAAAATTCTTTAAAATTGTTTCCCATATCAATGGTCTGAATTTCTACATTACATCAAATCAAGTTTGTCAATCATATTTGTACAATTAGCTTTATTGAAACTCGATTTTTACCAACCATAGCACAAGATGCATCATATTTGTATAATTAGCTTTATTGAAACTCGATTTTACCGACCATAGCATAACATGCATGTGATAAGGACTGTGTTTTCATTTTCAAAGACCGTTTTCAATATTTATTTCTTGTTGCACGTTTCAACAATTTATAACTAACACTGCTTACCATTGATTTCTATTCTAAAAGGGTTTTGCTACAATTACAGGAGCCTGTAAGGCCCCTGTGAAAAAACCGCCCTATACACAGAGCTTAATCTATTCGAAAATTATGATAGTGTATTTGAAAAGACATTAATTGCACTACAATTTAGCCCAATAAAATTTTACAATAAAACGAAAAAGAAAAAAAGGAAAAAAATTAGATTCTTTTCCCATCCCATATTACAAAAAATTACGTGGGATTTTTTTCTTTATTTTTGTAATATTTTGTTGGGCTAAATTGTAGTACAAAAATAAAAGGTTTGGGATCAGTAGCACTTTTTGAAAAGATTTGGTACGTTGCTGCAATTTTTTCTTAATATCATTTTTAAAGGGCAATTCTGTCCTTGCAAGTCATATTAACAATATTTTTTTGATAAAAATCGTTAGTAGGGACAAAAACCTATAATTTGTCAATGTTACAATATTTTAATAATTTTTTTTTTCTTGAATTCATCTTTTTTCTCCATTATAAATAGGCTTTAGTACCAATGGTAACCATAACATTAAATCAATTCTCTCCTACAAGCATGGATATGCTTTCCATTTCCTTAATCTTTTTATTCTCTCTAGCTATCGTCATCTCTTATTATACTATAGTTAATGGCAAAAGATGTTACAAAACAAGAGCTCCAGAACCACCCGGAGCATTGCCCTTCATAGGTCATCTCCACCTTCTACGGGGCAAAACACCAGTGGCGCGAATATTGGGAGCAATGGCTGAAAAACATGGCCCCATTTTCTCACTCCGGCTGGGCAGCCACTCCGCGTTGGTGGTGAGCGGTTGGGAGATGATAAAGGACTGCTTCTCCACCAATGATCAAATTTTCGCAACCCGGCCGAGCATGGCGCTGACCAAGTACATGGGGTACAACGGTGCAGTTTTTGCACTAGCACCTTATGGAGCTTATTGGCGTTATCTTAGGAAAATGGTCACTGTAGAGCTTCTAAGTAGCCAACGACTTGCGAAGTTCAGTCATATCCGAGTGTCTGAACTAAATCACTCCATAAAAGATCTGTATTTACGATGTGAAAAGAACGGTGAGTTTTCCAAGATTACTCTAAGCAAATGGTTCGAGGACTTAACCTTTAACATAACCATGAGAATGCTAGTTGGAAAGCGATTTTCGAATTGCAAGAATGGTGGTGAAGAATGGCTATTCAAAGAAGCTATAAAGAAAAAATTGTACCTTAGTGGCGTTTTTGTTGTGTCTGATACAATTCCGTCGCTTGAATGGATGGATATTGGAGGGTATTTGAAAGCTATGAAAACGGCAGCCAAACACATCGACGACGTGCTCGAGAATTGGTTGAAAGAACGTGTGCAAAACAGGAAGGAATGCAACAACGAAGGCGAATCTGATTTCATGGATGTAATGCTGTCCACTTTCCACGAGACTGATATGGAATCGGGTTGCGACCGCGACACTGTCATCAAGGCAACGATACTAGTAAGCACTTCCTTTTTTTATTAGACAGTCGTTCAGTATTTATTATCTAGTTGCCTCACTATTCTTACGTTAATTGAACTTTGTTCAGATTCTTACTTTGACTGGCACAGAAAGCACAGCCGAGACGCTAATATGGGCACTCTCTTTGTTACTAAACAACCCACAAGCTATAGAAATTGCCCAGAAGGAATTGGATATCCATGTAGGAAGACACAGATTAGTTGAAGAAACAGATATCAAGAAGTTAAATTATTTACAGGCTATTGTGAAGGAAACCCTACGTTTGTACCCACCAGGTCCACTTTCTGGGCCTCGTGAGGCCATGGAAGACTGTTACGTTGGCAACTATTATGTCCCGAAGGGTACTCGACTGATTGTTAACCTGTGGAAGCTACATAGGGATCCAAAGGTGTGGTCTAATCCCAATGAGTTTCGACCCGAAAGATTTCTCGAGGAACACAGCAACGTGAGTTATTGGGGACAGAATTTTGAGTACATTCCATTCAGTTCAGGTCGAAGAATGTGCCCAGCTGTGAACTTCGGTACGCAAGTAGTTCATTTTGCGCTTGCTCGTTTGCTTCAAGGATTTTGTGTGTCGGCACCAATGAATATGCCTGTAGACATGTGTGAAGGTCCAGGCATAGCTTTGCCCAAGGTGAAACCACTCGATGTTCTTCTCACCCCTCGACTTCCTGCAGGGCTCTGTGAAAGTATCTAGATCGTGTATTTACTTTCGAGTTACTAGTATGATACATTGTAACTACGCATCTTTAATATATTGACTACACCATTATCAATAAAATCACAAATAATTAATATTCTCTGTGTAGCATCGTGCTTTAAAAGCTAAAACATATCAAAATCCATAACAGTTCCAGAAATGCAAATAACTTCTATACATCATTCTCTCGTCCACGCTGAAAGGACTATATACTGTACATCTCTCTATTTGCGAGGAGCGAATCCTCGAGTCGAAAGAAGAAAACCAATATATACAAACGCGCTTGATGAGCTAGCAAGCCTTGAACTTCGGTTCTGGCCTATTCAGTTTTCCTCAAGCTTATATACAGCATTCACGCATTCTTCTGCGTCCCATAAGAATGAACCAAAAGCAACGGCCTCCAGCACAAATCTCTTGAGACTTGCATAAGACGTGGAAATTAAATCATCGGTTTCGAGCAAACCAGTATTCTCATCTCCAAAAAGAGCAATACTATGTCTCTCAATCAGATTCACAGCCTCCTTAGACTTTGGTTTCGCGCACATCAGCAGTGTTTCCGGGTCAAATCCCATCACATAACACATCAATTTCTCGTGTTGCTTGCCTAGACTACATGACACTTGACCAATAGATGTAGGCCTTGGGCTGCTAATGCGACCAAATGCATCGTACTTCGATCCTAAAGACAACATCTCCGAGAGTGGAAACTGGCAATAAGCATCAGTACCAAAATCTGGGTTTGTCAGATCTAGACCCCGATCCAGATGGTACCTCAACGAGGCAGACTTTAAAAAGTATCCATAAAAGATGGAAGCAGCATACAGTCTGCAGAGATGAAGCCTCGGGATCTCAGTTGTGGCCCAACTGTCAGTGACATTGGAGTTTGCTTTCTTGCCAACAACAGCAGCAACATGTTCCTTAACCATCTCCAAAACATCAAAGTTGTGAATTGACTTGAGTTCCCATTCCTTTGAAGGATAGATTTCGAGTCTGCCATTGTAGATACATTTGGAAAGTCTAGGGACCAAGTGAACTCCGATCTCCGAAAACTTGTAAAATATTAACATATAAATCGCATCTTCTACTGCGGTCTGGCATTCATGCTTTTTCAGTTCAGCAATCCTCCTGCCATTCATTCATTCGCGAAGTCAGAAAAAATACAAGAAAGTCGAAAATTTTATATTATTAACTGGCATTACCACAGTATTTCAGGTATTGCATTTGTTTGGCCTACATTTCAATTATTTCATCGAAGCAATCATCTACAAAATGCCTAAGTTTCTACTTCCTCAAACTTGCCTCCTCGAAAATGCAGTAATGATAAAATCATCAATGACGTCCCTGTAGTGGTTATATTTTCTCGATCAACAGAGTACGTCCCACCTTGGAGCAACAAATGACAACTGTTCCTCGAATCTTGTGTACCAGAACAAAGATGAAATCAAGCATGGACAAATTTCTTCACGAAGGCCACAAAATGTCCAGTGGCAGTACTAGTACACCATCCTCCATGCCGTTACATCCTCAAGGAAATCGATGCACTAGTACACCTTCTCCGGTCCATGCCATGATCAACGAGTTCTGCGCTTTTCCAAAAATGTACCATGGAATTTGTAAAAATATACAAGCTAATCACTAAAATCTTCACAATGGCGCAAAATGATGTCAAGCAAAGTTTCAGATACAAGCAAGTAATGACAAGGTTAACTGCTTATTTAATATATCTATCACCATACTCCGTACAAAGCTTATTTCTTCATCTCATAACTGAAAAAAGCTTAACTACAATCGGCGATATGTTATGCTAAAATAAAACCTTCCTGGAAATAAAGATTTGGTGCAACGACAAGGTAATACAGTCAAACAAAGAAGGAAGAGTCCAGTGTCTCCAGATTTTGACATTCATGTATACTTGAATCCATTGACGTACAAGAGAATATTATTAACAAGAAAGTAGGAAAGATATTAATGTTCTTTGCTAATTGACATCACAATTACAACGAAAATGAACAGTATACAATAAAGTCTTCAATTGGGATTCATATAAAAACAATGTCAGCATTGACCATAATTTTGTAATGACATTCATTTGGCACAACTCTAACAGCAACGGAGCAATTCAGAAAATTTGAACAAGGCCCCTCAAAATTGAAATCGAAGTTAAAAAAACAGGATGCACTATGTGGATTCAAGCAAAGAAACTGAGAACCGGCTCAATATCGGTTCAGATATATACAAAAACTATCGAGATAAAACCAGCATATAACTTGGCCAATCGGAAACTGGTTAACCTTGCACCGGGTTTATTGGTTGGCTTTTTGTTTTTTAAATAGAAAAAAACAATGTTAAAACTCAAGTCTAACATATATCAAATATCATGCTATGTTCACTAAACATCAATGTTTAGTTATTTATATAGTATTTGTTTTAATTATTGATGAAAAGCCACAAAAATTTCAGTGAATGTACATATTTATTTAACTAATTATTTTTTTACCTTGAATTAATTTCCTGTTCAACTCAATTAAACCAAGGAATCCCTATTTTCCATATCAATGTGAGAGCCTAGTTCAAAAACACCCTGAAAACCGTCTAAAATTTAATGCAAATAATTACCATAAGCAAAGACGAAAAGATAAAAGAAACTAATTGAACACCAACCTATGGAGGGAAGCTACATCAGAGCCCAAGCTGAACTCGGCACGAGCCACGGCTTCATCCCTGTCAGCCACCAGCTGTTCCAACTGATTCCTAACAGCAACGTGAAAGTACTCCCGATCATTCAGCAATACGCCACTCAAGAACCTCCCAGCCGCTGTCTTCGGCTGGAGCGGCGTGTTCAAACCGCCAAACTCACACTTACTGCTACTACTATTGTATCTACAAGCAACCGCAGCCAACGGCCTCCGATCAGTTCCCAAATTGATTGGACGACTGGGAATCGACGGCAGGGCTGGAAAAGAGAATCTGGGTTTGCTGTAAGAAAGGCAACAGTCCATTCAACACTGTGTAAAATCTTTCCCTACAGTTTTATTTCTGAAGAGTTTACGGGGTTTTTCAGGGTTCTGAAGAAAGGATGGAACTCTTGAGGGAAATTTTGACGTACAAATAGAAATTTATATAGGGCAGAGAGGATAAGATGATGATATGGAAAAGTGAACTTGCGGAAACGGTGGGCTGTGGTAATTATGGTGGAGACATGTGGGGATAAAGTGGAGTGGGGTTCTATCCAACTAAACCATGTTTGGCTAAAAAATTCATTTAAGTAAATGTACTTAAATGTGAAAAATAAATAACTTTTATTATTAAAGTAAGAAATAAATTACTTATACTAATTGTAACGTGAGATTTACTTTTAGAATATTAAGTTTTTATTTAATAGTGAGCAAACTTAAGTAATTCAAATATCTTCGGGGCTTAAGAGACGTTGACGAGTAACCTTATCCTTTTAAGCTTAGCCAAACATGGTCTCCATCCTTTGCTACTATTTTTCTTTTGGACTTCTATCATCATTACAATTTTTTTTTTTTTTTTGTGAAGAAAGTTGGAAGTCGAAAGAAAAAGAAAAGAGTATTTGGATAATTGTTTTCTCATTTGATATTTTATTTCTTTTATGTGACAATTGTTGTGGATTTATTTAGTGAAGGAACTAGAATAACATCTTAAAACTCTTTTGATTTGGTTTTGAACATCAACTTTCTAGTTATTCTAAATTATACTCGTTTCGTAAAGAAAAAAAAAGTTAAAATTTATATTCATTACACTATCTAATACAATTTAAAATTGCTAACCAAACATTTCCTAAAAAGGAAAATCTTATATGGGATTTAATTTTCTCAATGATAAAAAATAAGTTACAATTATTTATAAATAAGTTAAAATTCTTATATGGGAGTTATCTCATAATTTACAATTTGATTAGATTATAATAATAATAATAATAACCTTAATCCATTCAACTTGCAATTATCAAGATTCCTCCAAATAAAAATAAGTGCAACAACATAGGCAACAATGATAAAATCATTTAATATTCAACCTACAAACCTAATCATCAATAATTGTATTAATCAAAACTTACCACTTGTGAAAAAGACAAAATAAAGGTTTAATCTACACAATTATTGAGGGTCATATTGGAATTTAATAAAGTAATAAATTGTAGCATGATTGTGACTGACCAAACATGGTTCGAACAAGTGGAGATAAAAGAAGTCTAAAGATCAAGCATTTGAATAAGGGGCCATATCTTATCAATTGATTTCAATTTTCTATGATAAGATTTGAATGATGATTCTAGAATGGATAAACTTCTTGCTAGTTATATAATGTTTCCATTCGTACTACTTGTAAAGAGCCACTTACATGGCGCCCCTTGTACAGGACCTATGTAACTCTGTACAATCATTATTATCCTAATATCTAAGGCTCATTATATTATCGTCACAATATTTATTTGGTTGACCATATATTTAATTATTTTTTCTATTTACTAATATGATCGTAAGTAATCTATAATATATTAAATATTACATCAAGTGGGAATAATTTTCTGCACGATTTTAGCCATACTATAATTTAATTATTTCAATAATATCTTACTTTTCGTTTTTCAATATATGTTTAATTGAAATTTAATTATTAATCATACACGCAAATAAATAATTGAATTGTACGAGAACAAT
>CAIGRP010039243.1:0-10667 GCA_903798385.1 Fraxinus cuspidata
CAAAGAATAGGGAGCCTAAGTTCTAATATGTAATCTTAACAATATAACAAATGTTAACCTAATATCATACATTTAAATAAATAACTTACCATATTTTATTACCTTCATAACTTATTAATTTCTTCTTTAAACATTAAACTTATATCAACATTAAACATGCTAACATCACGTTCAAAATAATCCGGCCCGTGTATTGCACGGGCAACAACTAGTATATATTAAAATATTAAATTCTAAAAATAATCAATCGTCCAGCTAGACAACACAAATGGAGACGGCTGATTCTACGTCTACAATCAAATTATATATTATTAGTAGAAGAAAAAAAAAGTGTGATTATATCAATATATTGAATAAAATTTCACTCGCATGTTATGAAATTATGCAGGGGGAATTACCCAATGCATAAAGAACGCTAAAAACTCAAAAAATTCTCGAATGAAGGGGAATGAATTTGCTACTTTTGCTAGACAACTCGGTGAGAAGGGAGAGGCGGCACATGAGCCACCACCTAAAAACTTGTTGAGTTGAATGAGAACTTGGAGGAAGAAGAGGTGAAAATGGAAAAATGTTGGGCTGAGGATGTAAGAAGAGCACATCATTCACATTATGATCATCAAAACGATTGAAAGCGTGGATTGTTCATTTTGGATGTATGCCTCCTAAAGAACGACAAATGTGTGCGAGGGTAAGATTCTTTTGATTGAGTGCAATAATATAAATTTATCCGATCGTAAGACCGACTAATACATACTTGAAAGTCAGCTATATATGCAAAAAGATGTCAATCGAGTCGAGCGGCTCGTCACTCGTGAAAAACGAGCCACAAGCAGCTCGGGCTCGTCTTTTGACGAGCCCAAGCTGAGCCGCTCGGTGAGTAGCTCGTTTTCGGCTCGTGGCTTGCAAAAAAAAAAAAGAGATCGTTCTAGTCACTGAACCGTTCTGAAACGGTCACTGAACTTTTGTCAGTGACCATTTCAGTCACTTAAATTTTTTTATTTTTTTTTTCAAATCCATTTTTTTCCTATCAATACTCTTCCATTAATCCATTTTTTTACACTCAACTATTAATCTTTCATTCTCTACTCTCTAAATTTCTAATATCTTGATTTTCTCTTCTACATTTTACATTATTGAGTTATAATCTTGATTTTACAATCTATTTTCTACACTACTACATAATCTACATTCATTTATCAATTCTACTTCTAGTCTTCAAAATTCAATTTCATTTATTCAATATTAATTATCCCATTACAAATTTTCAATTTACAAATGGATTCACTCTCATTTGTTGAAAACTTGTTCGGAACCGGAGGCGAATCATCTGTCACGCCCCAAAGTCAATTTCAGAATGAATTCCCCAGTTTGAATGAATTACCTATTCCAGAAAATATTTCGGATTTCGATGCTCTTGGAAGTAGTAATCCAATTGATTTGGATGACGTTAATGTTTTAGAGGTGGAACAAGATAATGAACCTGTATAAGATATTCTTGATGCAAGAGGGAAGAGAAAGGGGAAAAAGCTGGCGAAAATATTGGGACCATTTTAAATTGGTTCAAACTGGTCGTGTGGTCGATGGAGTTCCTGAATCCAAAGTAGTATGTAAATACTGTTAACAACGATTGTCATGGCATAAAGGCATTGGAACTACTCACTTCAATCATCACTACAGAACATGTGCGACCAAACATGGCCTTCTTCCTGCCGGTCAAACGCAACTACAATTCGGTAGTCCAAGCAGTGGTGCTACTATTACGCCACTTTCTACGTGAATGTATTCAGAAGAGAAAACTCGAACGGGAATGGTAAAGTTCGTTGCCACAACTGAGTTGCTACTAGCAATAGCGAACAACCAATATTTCATTTCATACGTCAAAGAATATCTTTAACCGAGGTACGTTGAGGTAAGTCGAAATACTCTTCGATCTCATACAATAAAATATTTCTTTCAGTCAGAAATTATTGATTGTCGATTTAGAAAAATATTGGGGTATGATATCTTTAACTTCAGATATATGAGAATTGATTAATAAAAGAGGTTATATAGCTGCAATTGTACACTACATAGATCCACTTTGGTGTGTGCATTAAAAAATTATAGCTTTTAAAATTATTGAGTTCTCTCACAACGCTTACAACATATTTAATGATACTATGAACATTGTTAGAAAATATCGTTACGAAAGTAAAATTTGTTCATTTTCGTTCGACGACGCTAGTGTAAATAAGGTAGTTATCGATAAATTCTATAGAATACTGCAACCCGATTTCGGTGGTACGATAATATGTAAAGGGTATTGCAACTCGATTTCGGTGGTTATTTGTTTCATATTCGATGTGTATGCCATATTTTTAATTTAATAGTACAAGACGGTTTAAAACATATTAAGGATGAAATTCAACGAATTATGAATGCACTAGTGTATATCACGATTTTACCTAGTAGAAAACAAGCATTTGAGGAATTTTGTGCTGAACCTAGAGTGACACATACGAAAACATTTATTAGTGACGTAGAGCATAGGTGGAACTCCACTTACTTATTATTAAAATCATGTAAAGGTTTTGAACATTTAATAACTGAATTTATAACAATAGGCATATTAGAGACGAAGACGTTACTATTTTGAATGAGTCCGATTGAAGACTTTAAAATTTTTTTGACAAGTTTTTATAATTCTACAAATATTTTGTCTGGTGTTTATTATCTCACTAGCTGTATGGTCCTGAACGTCTTTATATAATTGTCAAGACTTTTCATAGATATAAAAATGACCCCGATTTTAGTTCAATTATATATTTTATGGAATTAAAGTTTAGAAAATATTGGGAAGACTTGCCTAAATTATTTCTGTTAACATGCATCATGGACCCCCGATATAATTTATCAGGTACTAAATTTGTAATTGATCAAATTTCAACAGCTTTAACTTTTAATGTACATATCACTTATAAAAATTTGGAACAAACTTTATGTGAAATATATGAATTATATGCTCAACGAATGGGTACACATATTAATCGGGTACCATCCGACTCTACATTTACTCCTCCTACTGATATAACAGATGATGACGTTGAAGTTTTAAATTTTTTCGAAGGCATTAACTCGTATAGATATGATTCAACTGCATCTGCATATGGTTCCTTTAGTACTAGTAGTAGTTTGTCTTCCACTGCATGTAATCAAACATCGAGCGCAAATCCAAATGCGTTGCCTGCTGAATTAATTGATTATTTTAATCATAATATGCTTACTAACAAAACAATCAAGAAAAGTTCAGAAGAAGTAATTGAATTCTGACGAAGGTATGAACGCCGATGGCCAGTGGTTTCTGCGATGACAAAAGATCTACTAATACCCCTGGTTAACATCGTAGCTTCGGAGTCTACTTTTAGTGCAGGTAAGAGGGTTCTCTTCGAGGTCAGGAGTCGACTTAAAGAAGACATTTTGAAAGCATTAATGTGCGTGAAGGACTGAGTAGACGCTCATTTTCGACTGCAAGATAAATATATCGAAATTGCATGTCGTCAAATAAGTGATATTTAATTTAACCATATTTTAATACCTTTATAATTTTTTTTAAAAATTGTACACGAACAAGTTGTTCGTGTACAATTTTTAACTCCGCCTACTCAAATTTGAAGTAGCAATCCCAAACTCGGATAAAGGGGGAGGGTTTATTTTTTTATTATTATTTTTTTAAAAAAAGAAAAAGGTTTTAGAAAATGTATATTTAAAAAAATGTATATATCTTTTTTTTTAAGGTTTAGAAAAGGTACAAAAAAAAACCTCGAGCCGCGAGCTAAAGCTCGGCTCAGTCAACGAGCCACAAGCTCGTGGGCCAAGCCGAGCTTGGGTTCTTGTAATGAACCGAGCTCGTGGGTATGCCTAGTGATGGCAATGTGCCGAGCCTTAAACCCACGAGCTCGCAAGCTCACGAGCTGAGCCGCGAGCCCACGAGCTTTTTAATTTTAATTTTAATTTTTTTTACATTTTTTAAAAAGTTTTCTTTAACTTTTTAAGAGCCTACGAGCCGCTCGAAGGCTCGGCTCGTCGAGCTCACTTGTGGCTCGGCTCAGGCTCGTCAAAATGATGAGCTGGAGCGGTTCGTGACTCGTTTTTTACCAGTCGAGCCGCTCGACTCGGTTGCCAGGTATGCCACTACTTATTAGTTATTATGCATAAGGTATATAAAAAGGTGACAAGTGGCTTTTTTTATTACTCGCTACTTTATTTGCACGAGCGACCGTTATCTATTCGGAGGAAGAAAGTTCACAACATTTCTCCGAAGTCTCCATCTTTTGGCTCGTTCCAGATTTAATCCAACTGTCGAGAATTCCATCAAATACATACCCACCTAATTCCTTTCCTCGCAATCTCTTCCATTAATCCTCTACGATGGCCACCACCACGCTAAAACCAACCCACACGGCGTACCTCAGCACCGCTGATAACAATTCGGCTTTCAAACCCCATAACAATTTATACCGCGTTTCATTTGGCCAAAAATGCCCTTTAAAGCAAATTCGTAGCCTCCGATGTACTAATAGTAGTAGGAGTGTTGCTAATTTTCCTCGCAATTTGGTTAAGAAATTCCTGCTATCGGCTTCAAATGGAGAACCTGTGGAAACACAAACCGAGACCCAAGAAGAAGATTCGGTTCAAGAATCCGAACCTGAATTTGAGGTATTATTTCATATGTTCTAGTTTCGCGAGTAATTTTAGTGGCCTTTTCGTTTCTCATTTAGAAAACTGATTCTTTAATCCTTTTATTGGATAGTAAGTAGATACTTAATCAGAGTTTGAATTGTTTTTGAGGAATCTGTTTTATTGTCACTGAATCGATATGAAAAATTTATTCATCTTGGAATGAAAATTGGATAGCCGCTTGTGCACTAGAGGGCAAGTGTGTGGTGTTGGGCAGTTAATTATATGAATGCTCATTAAGCTTTGGTCTAAGTTTACTGAACAATAAAAGGTTATCCATTGTTTACTCATGTATTCAAACTGTTAGCCATCCATCACTGGATTGAAATTTGTTACTCCCACTTGATGGAAATCTCCACATGTCCAATGGTAATCGTGGCACTTTTACCTTGTTAACTACGGCCACCTAGGATTAAAATGCATCAAATGATGGTCGTTAAAACCCCTTGTTATTACTTACCCACTGAACTAAAAAGCAAAACCATTGGTCACTCAAAATGGTTACATCCATCACTTGTTTGAAATTCGTTACTTCCATTTGACAAAAATGTCCACTTGGTCGATGACATTCTTATGCTCTTTAATTACAACCACCTAGAATTAAAATGCATCAAATTGAAGCAGATCTTTGTCATGTTTTTCCTTATTGTAAAAACGAAATTTCCCAAATCCAAATCACAATCGTCTAAAAGAAAATCCCCAATTCTAACCTTAACCCTAAGCCATTTTTTTTCTTATCTTGATAATGGATATTTTGTCAGCCACGTCCCAAAATTATGAAGGAGCTATGTGTCATTGTTGGCACTTGTCTGTTATGAAGGTTTCATGGGCCAAAAAAATCAAGGAAGAAGTTGTCATGGATGCAGATACTATGGTCGGCTTAATGCATGTGACTACTTTGCTCGGGTGAATCTACCTCCATGTCCACAGTACAAGTCAGTAATTCATGGGGTTGTGCGCAAGGCAAATGTGAAGGAAAAACGTGTTCCACTCACACACAAATGTACACTTTAATTTGATGTGTTTTAATCCTGAGTGATTGTAGTTAACGAGATAAACACGTCTTGTAAGAATTCCATTGGCCACATGGACATTTTCACTAAATGGGAGTATTGAACTTCAAACAAGTTATCGATAGGTAATTGTTTGAGAAATGTAAGTTATGTGCATCAATATAATTGCTTTAATGAATAGACTATGGAGAATTTAGAAATTTGAGAACTTAATTGAAGGAACCGAACCGTGCCCATGCCTATATTTACATCTCATCGTCCATTAGTTATGGAGTTAGCCAATTAAGTTGCATTTTGAAGTGGACATTTGAAATATGCTAGGGGATGATCGTGTTGGAATCTGGTTGAAATGGATAACTTGAATACATGGACCTTAGACAAGTGCGTGTTTGGCTAAGCCGAAGAAAGAAGCAGACTTACTTTTATAAAAAGTAACCATTTGTACCAAAATTCTAAAAAAGTGCAACTTAAAGAACCGCTAAACATGTTTGGGAAAGATAAGTAAAAGTAACTTTTAGAGCTTCAAATGTCAACCGATTCGTATTTTCAATGAAAAATTTTAGGCTTATTCAATCACCTTCAAAGTTGCCTGGCAGAGCATAGTTACCTGCATGCATTAGTGTTATTGGAAAATGTTACTTGGGGAACATGTCATGTTATTGTATACTAGGAATTGTCATGGTGAATTTTTGTTTTGAGTGGCTATTACTCCCCCTGGATCATCATCGTCATCAATTAATATTAGGTTGGGGTGGGGAAATGTAATGATATACAATAATGCTCCTCTAAAGTAGATGTTGCTACTTGAGCTTTTGGTTTATGTGGTAACTGAAACTACTTACCCTTCTCCCGCAGTGAGTCCCATGAGGCTAGTTTGAAGAAGATAAATTATGAATATCTATCTAGTTCCAAACCTTAATTTGAATTGTTTCCGAGGCACATCCATGATGTTTTGTCAATTTCTTAATCCCGTGTAACCTTAAATTTATATAGGATGGGAAATGTTGGTTGTGTTTCAAAATTTATATAGAATGGGAAAGGTTGGTTGTGTTTCATAAATAACGTTAATATGAAACTTTAAAATAGTGGAGATAATGAAGAGTATATTAATATACATCGTTCGATGAAAAAAAATTGAGCTTATTTATACACATTATTCCCTTTTCTTTTTTATTTAGACTGGGGCATCAGTGTTCGGTAACGGGTTAACTAAAAGGCCTTTAGCTGTTGAGTGTCTCACTAACTGTCTGTGCCACTTCAGTGTAGCCAAGAAGAGCATTGGCCCCATCCCTAATTCCATACCAATCTTGTACACAATAGTGGTCATATTTCAAACTAAAGAAAGTTTTTAATAATTCATTTCATTCACAATGTGATTTTAACTAATTTTCTTTGTATATGTGTTGCAACTAATTCTTGAATCTTATTTAAAATTCCTGATTTAGTTTACGTAGCTATACTGATTATGAACTATGGTTAGGTAGAGGGAAGAAAAATTAAAGTATACTGCTGATGCTTTTTCTAACATGTACAGGAAAATAGCAGCTTTCTATGATATCAATTAACAAAATAACAGTTTGCATAAAAGAGTAAAGCTTGTTCTTCGAAATATTATTAGACTCTTACAATGGTCCTCCTGGTGGGCCCATAACTTCCATGGTCAAAAACCATGCTTCATATGATGGTTGATTGTATCTGAAACATGGTTCCTAGAATATTCTAATACCAGATCGAGGAAAATTTGCCGTCAGCTGTCAAGATTTTCAGAACTTTGTAGCTATAAATATTATAATTTCCATATAAATTATGTTTCCAATCATTATTTTTTTTGGTATGTCAATTTTATTATGAAGTTTTTAAAATCTCAGTTTTTCATAATACAATCGTTATACCTTGAACAGAAAAAGTGCTGTTTCCCTCATTAGCTAACAAATCCCCAATTCCATCACGTGACAAAGGCTTGTTTTGAAATTGTTTGGTTCAGTGAGGTTGCTTTGTAATCACCGTACTTTTTGAAATCTATTGAAATAGATTTAGTTGTTGATTTCCAATACCTTTCTCTCTACTGTCATCAAAAAAGTTAATTTTCTAATTTTGTTAAATTAATAGGGAAATCTAGATGGTGCTGTTGGTGGAGACTCTGATGGTGATACTGTTGCGGAAGAACCCGCTTCAGCTGTTGTAGCTTCATTAAATTTGTATAGAGAGGCTTTAGGAAATAATGATGAGGCGAAAGTTGCTGATATTGAATCGTTCCTTGAATCCGTAGAAAAAGAAAAAACTGAACTAGAGAGGAAAGTGGCCACTTTATCTGAAGAATTGTCATGTGAGAGGGATCGGATTCTTAGAAATAGTGCCGACTTTGACAATTTCAGAAAGAGAACAGAGAGACAACGGCTTTCCCTGGTATCAAATGCGCAGGGTGAAGTTGTGGAAAATCTGTTGCTCGTTTTGGATAATTTTGAGAGAGCTAAAGCCCAAATAAAGGTGGAAACCGAGGGAGAGGAGAAGATTAATAACAGTTATCAGAGCATATATAAGCAGTTCGTGGAGATTCTGGTATCTGTCGGTGTTGTCCAGGTGGAGACAGTGGGAAAACCATTTGATCCAATGGTAAGTTACGGCATTTTACCGTTGTCAAATATTATAGTTTGTGAAGTTTGTTGCTTTTCTGTGGCAGTTATAAAATTGCACTTTCTAATTTATCAACTTTCTGATGATTGTCAGTCATATAAATAGAATACAGGAATGTTTATAAGGTTTAAAAAAAATTTCCCAACATATATTATACAGCCTGGTTCCTCCAATTTCCATATTCTACTAATTGCCACTTTGTTGCTATCTTTCTCCTTTTTTTTTTTCATTGGGTTGTGACAGAAGAAGCTCCAAATTCAATCTAGTAGCTGAGTGAAGATTTTTCAGGTTTTATATAAACATGGATACGTTCCCAACTAATTCTCTACTGCTTCAAGCCAACTCAGTGAGCTTATGTGGTAGACATAGCACAACATCCTTGCACAAGATTTTTCTTTTCTTTTTTTCCATTGATGTGGGTTTTGGGGTATGGCCTTGGACTGTGTTTTCTTTTTGTCCTTGAAAGAATTCAATTTAGCTAGGGGGCAGAACTTTTTACTTGTTTGCATCATATCCTACCTCAGAATTTACATGGGTTAATTGCTTTATCATGGTGGGGTTATCTGCCCTGAGAGCATGTTTGGCTTAGCTAAAAAAAGTTTACCTATGAGAAAATAAGCAAGTTATAGAATCCATAATGTTTTTATTATTCAAAGTTGGACAAGTAAGTTACTTTTTTACTTACCGGATAGTAATTTCTAATTATTCTAAAGCATAACCAACATGATCCTGTCCCTTTGTTGAGTTCTGATGTTTAACTTTATTTTTTTCTTGCCATAGTTGCACGAAGCTATAATGCGTGAGGAGTCTACAGAACTTGAAGACGGTATTGTACTTGAAGAATACAGAAAGGGGTTCAAACTTGGTGATAGACTCTTACGACCATCAATGGTGAAGGTGTCAGCTGGTCCCGGACCTGTAAAACCAGAAACAGGGGAGGCATCAAATAAACAAGAAGTCAGTGAAAGCAATGTGGAGGGTAGCACTGAATCTGGTTTCACTGAAGAATAGTTTGCCCCTTTCTTTCAAGTTTTTATTGGAAGCTGTTGATTTGGTAGAACTAGATGTAACATACCATGGAATATAGTTTTTATTTGGTATTTCATCGTTGCGCTATGAGTTTGAGCCTATGTTTGGTTTGGATAAAAATTTAGGTTGATAAAAGTTGAAGAAATATGTGATTGAAAAGTTGTGGGTCTTATGAAACGTGACTGAAAATGAGTTTGGAGGTAAATGAGTCTTAAAATATGGATCAAATAGGGGTTGATGAAGAGATGATTATGATGATTTTTGAATGGTCTAGGAAGAGTTGAATATGGGACAAAACTAAAAAGTGCTCAATCTCAAGGAAGTAGGGACTGTAGAAATAATAGTGACTAATTCTTATTTGTTGATGTGAAGTGGTTGGACGAAGGTTAGTTGTTTTGTTGTTCCTCGATGGTATAATTCCGAAACACAGTTCAAACATAACATGTCAAGTATGATGAACAATGCTACACTTATAGAAGGGGTGAGGTTGGTTGGTTTCACATATATTCACAAATACGGAGGGGGTGGATTTTTTTTTTCATTTTTTATTTTCGATGGGCCCCACACATGTGAGTGGGTGTAAAACATCGGTGAAATTTTTTTCTGTACATATGGTTTATTCCCAAAAGTAAGATAGAATTTGAGCCACTAACAATTTTTTATTTTTCCAATTAAGCCCCGTTTGATCGTCATTCCATGTTTGGACTTCTCATTAAAATGAAATTTTGGGAAAAAAAAGTGATTTTTGAAATATGAATGATTAAAAAATAAATTTTTTTTTGAATTTACGTGTAATATTATTTTATGAGAGAATGTGTTGTTGAAATTGAGTTTCGAAAAAATTAAACCCAAATATGTGAGTTTTGTGGGAAAAAATGAGTTTTGAAATTGTGATTTTTTGGAGAATGTGTGATTAAAAGATAATAAAAATTTTTGAAAAATGAATATCTTATAAAATAACAGAAAATACTCGGTTAAATAAATTTATTGTGGTTAAACACTATCTGTTAAATGGGGCTTAATTCAATTTGGAGACACAGTTCAAAGAAAACAGGTCTAGTACGATAGAATTTTCAGCCAGTCACAATTTTTATTTTTTTCCAATTAAAAGTCCACGCAAATATATTAATGTAATAACTTGTACGCGTTTTCTCCACAGCCGCCGATGGATCTGTTACCAACTTCATCTTACCTAACCCGTCTCTCCTCATTCCACCTACCCACTTTTTTTTTTTCTCTTCTGCATGGTTTGGTGAGATTTTTTTTTTTTTTTTT